>VZUA01016241.1:6485-31240 GCA_013401035.1 Horornis vulcanius
GGGAGAATGAAGGACACGTTAAAAATGAGGTGTTTATTGGTACCAATAGAGTCATGGATTCGTTTTCTAACTGTTGCTGATCTTGTAATAAAGAGGTGCAGGAGAGATTAATAGCTAAAAAATATGTAGCCTTGGAAAGGAGCACAGACACCTGGCTACAACACCCCAAATATCTAAGGGTAGGTCCAAAGCTGTTAAGTTTTACCCCACTAATGTGTATTAGCTACTAACCCTGCCACCCTGATTGATTCTCTTGTTTTGCAGGTTATCTTGCTCCCAACCAGCAAAGCACAGCCAGACAGACCCAAGCTGCTCAATTAATACCATGAAAACACATTTGAACAGAAGCCTCTCTAGCACTAGAGGAGATACCTGGTCAGCTGTTTGTTACCTCTCTCTCAATACTCCCTCCACTGATGTTTGATCTTAGATTGTGCAATTCTCTTGATGCTCTATTTGTGTAACATTGCTCAAAAAAAAATTTCCAGCCTGTAATAAACTTAGCTTCCAAAATTCCTCCAAAGAGGGGATAAGAGAACAGGTGACAAAGAGAAAGATGGAAGAACTGGAAGAATGAGAAATGAACAGTTGGAACAAAAGAATCAAATTCTGCTCTAGCTTGCCGATGTGGCACTATGGTCTTTACTAAATATTAAGTTCTTTTTAGCAACTCAAAAGTTACCTTTATTTTACCAGGGTACATGTACATAGAAGGAAAACAAGCATCAACATCTCATTAAAATTATTTATAATGGACTTTTTTTGAACACTTACCGCATGTGAAGTTTAAGCCATAAAATTCATTGACTACAAGGACTTCACTGCTGTATTTTTGAAACGTTAAAAAACTGAGTAGTTTGAAAGGTGTTGGCATTTCTTCAATGGTCCTTAAAGAAACAGAGAAGTTAAGCTGGCTTTTGCTACATACTAAGAGCCCCCAAATTAAAACAAGCTCTCATTGTTTGTAACCTGTGAGAGAAACTGTTCTTGTCTCTACCTGTAGGGTTTTCAAACATAAAGTCCAATTTTAGGGCTAAATGATGAGACAACCATGAAGGCTGTCCCTGACTTTGGTACACTGTCACAACATTCAGCCCTGACTTGTTTATGGACAGTCACAAAGAATTCTATGGTTGTTTGCTATTCACATGGCAGCAATAAACTGAAAATGACAAGACCCAATATAAAGACCCTTCCTTGCCAAAATGTGTTGCTTTCAAAGTTAGAAACCACCACCCCTCCCTCCAGCTTCAAAACCAAGTACGATTGAATAGCAATTCATTGCTGCAATAACAAATTAAAAACGAAGCAAAAATAATGAGAAGAAACATTCAACAAGACTGGGCGATTTCAACATCTAAAATACTTCAAGACTCAAGATTCAACAACAACAAAAAATTAACAGGAAAAAACCCCAGTAACCTAAGTCTCAATGCTATTTTTAATATCCTTCATTGCTTATGAAGAGTAATAAGAAGATTCATAATATTAATGAGCAATGTCTGTGCTGTAAAATAAGGTTAGAAACCATTCTAACACTTTTAAGTTACCATTAAGGCATTAGACTATGGTATCAGGAATAAATGTCTTGTCACTATAAACACTCATCTTCCTGAAATTAGGCAGAGACCAAATAATTAAACATTAAACTAGCTTTATATCATAAGTATGACCTGAGATGTACTTTAAAGAGACAAAGCATCATCAACTTTGTGAACATTCACATGACTTTCTTGAGGACAACACCAACTGTTGTTAGGCTTACTTCATTTTCATTGGGAGGTCTCAGGTAAGCATATCTTACTTGCTCAACATCTTAGGAAAACTGCTTTTAACAATTACATATTTATTCTGGTATGTCCCTCAAAAAACCCAGTAATTTCAGTATTGGCAAAAACAAGGGGAAAACTGGTCAAACTTTATGCAATTAAAACACAAAACCATTTATTTGCACAGTAACAGAGCAAGTGGATCACAATTTTCCCACATAAAATCCCTGGGATTTTTGGTAGGCTCCTTTAATGAGGACAGCATTTCACATCATCATGTCAGTAAAAGAATTCAGATGAGCTGATAGATATTCATTGTTCCATTTTATATTCAGTGTATTTTCAAAAACTGGGTAAATCTTCAGTATCCTTGTTGATACTTATAGATATTGTCTGGTTTTGTGTTTAGTACAAGGCCCAACAAGATGAGGTAGTTCTGCCACTGAAGAAGCACAGCTGCTCTTGCTTTTCCATTGCTACCTGTGCATTACTAGATTTCTGCAATACCAACTGTTTTAGAAGCTCTTCCATAGTTGGATCATTTTAACAGCAACACTATAACAAAGTAAGATTTTTTCCTACCTTACCAGTCCTGTTCCCACTATCACACCAGCTGAATTAAGTAGCACCACGCCACTTTGGACTATATGTGGGTCCTGAACCACACCAAGTACAACAAGTGTTAGTAGTTCACCAATCATGTGAGATGCTAAGACAACAGCAAAGAAAATTCCAAATCTGGAAGCATCAGGATACAATCCTATAGTCCTGTAGAAAGATCAGCAAAAGAACAGTTAAAAAACAATGGGTAGTAAACTTGGAAAGCACCTTTTACTTTTGTTTCTATTTGGGTTTTTTGCAGTTACAGCTCATTAAGTGAAGAGTTTATGCCTTAATCCTTAGTATATTGTTTGGAATCCTAACACAAAGGACATCCACTTACTATCATGATGTAAGTGCAGATACATGTGGTTTTCTCCATCTAGATTGAAGAGGGTTATGCAAAGATGTAATTCTTGTAGAAACCCAGGTTATTTCAAGATAATCACCATGGCTTTTCAATTCCTTTAACCTGCTGCTTCTTGTAGAGTCTTTGCAGTGGGAGTCATTCACGTAAGTCACATATTTAAAGAACATATTCATGCAGGTAATTAACAGATGGGACTTTGCACTTCTGATAATGTGCAAGCAAACATAAAGTATGGATATACTCAATTAAATTAAAAACTAATTGAATTCACCACCCATGTAATTTCTACCAATGTAATTTCCCTCACATTCTTTAACCCAATATGCTGTTCTCAGTTTTCCCCTAGCTAACCCAAGGGAAGGAGTTCTCTCAATCTCTACTCAAGATTAAAAAAGTTAAGAAAAGTCAGGAATTGCTTGACAAACTTAATTCAGCCTTAGAGTGTATGTGACAGATGACAAAACCCTTTATTACATCGTGACACATTAGTCTTTTTTCCAAAATACCTCATACCAAAATTGCCTCACATTAGGTGCACACTGCATGCTTTGCTCAGCTAACAAGCAGCAATTCAACATTTAATTTTATTTTTGTTGCTCAGTGCAAGACCCTATGTGTTTTGGTTTTTTTAATCACCACATTTGAATATGGTTTTAAAACAGATGTATCAGTTTTCTCACAGGCTTTCCTGCAGTGTTTTTTGTAACACCAGAATAATTTATAAATAGATGGATGAACATTGACTCTTCCAGTATTAAACACTCAGTGAGCTAGCAGGTATTTAACAACTTTTAAGTACAGATTAGTGCAGAAGAAACACCTTTCCAAAGTCCTAGCAGAAAACTATCACCTCTGAGCCACTCTAATACTTTACATAGAGATATGGAGACACAGGCTAGTAAATCTGGGGTACGAATAGAACAGAAGAAAGCCTAAAAAAAAAAGAAAACAAAACAAAACAACATCCCAAAGAGATAATATTACAGCAATAAAATAAAAACATGATGTGAACTGTAAAAAGATTTCCCAAGAGGATCTCTTTGGGCTTGGCCAGGCCTGCCTTTTGTCTGATCAGGTCACAATTTGGGTCTGCCTGACCCAACTGTCTGACCCCTCAATGAGAAATAGCTTGTAAGAACACATGCCAGAGACTGTCAAAGCCTCTCAAAAAGTTAGTCCATCCAGGAAAGTTCAGTCCTGCATAACAACTGCCAAAATTATATCCAGAAGCTGCTTGCCCTGAGAGGTCTAAGAGCATTGTGAAATCACTCTTGACACATCCCCAATGGCTTCCAAACAACCACAATATTGGAAAGATAATATCTGTAAATATTATTCATTAACTGGAGCCTCACTGTTTATTGTTGATTGTGTATGAGCCAACCAAAGCACAGGCACAAAGTCTCTGCCCATGTGGATTCCCTGTTTGTTAAGGAGCTGAGAGGGTCATTGAACCTGGAAAGCTGCTTTCCAAATGGCTGTTCTCTCAGCACCAGTCACAAACAGGTCAGCACAGCACTTAGTGGGAGAAAGTAATTTCTGACTGGCTGTCTGTCTGTCTGTGAAAAAAGGGCTTCTCAGGGAGCCCTGCCTGAAGCAGGCAGCACTGACACCTTGCAGAAATAAATGCCCAGGTAGCTAAGGGGACAAAGGTGGCTACTTTTTGTATCAACACCAAATTACAAAAAAACCTGCCCATGCATGCAAGTCCTCACACCTGGAAGAGCAGAAATCTTCCTCTCAGGTATCTTCTCTTCACACTGAGATTTCACATGGGAAAAAGTTAAGTAAATGCTGAGCACTTCCCCTCATTGCCTACCATAGACCAGAAGGAAGATGAGAATAGTCATCCTTTTTTTCCTGAGTTTTTCCAGATGGGGGGAAAATGCTACTACAAAATTCCCTGATTCAGAAGTCCAAGCAATTTTGTGTAGTTCTACTTTATCCATTTTCCATTCATCTTACTGGAAAGTAAGAGCACGAACACGTACTGCTACAGCAGAATGGCTTCTGCACTTTAGCTCTCTCATGAGGGTTTATCCACTTCCCATTTTTGAACAGAGAACATCAGAGAACATGCATCCACGACACAAACCAAGCCTGCTCATCACTCGTACACATTTTATCACAGACTGCCAACTGATTGCAACTGGTTTCCCCGGAAAGCTAAAATCAACTTTGGTGCACTAGACATCTCTCAACATTAGAAAAGAAAAAGACTGAAGGACAGAAATTTGTACTTTTCTCTGGAGTGTGTAAGGGATCCAGATTTCATCACTTCCATATGCTGTAGCTAAACTCCAATGTCCCAGGAAACTAAAGTTTTGTTACAGTCACGTACTTACAGGTGACTTTCTCACTTTGAGTTTTTTTGGGTTTTTTTTTTTAATTTCCTGTCTTTCTAAATGCAATTCCAAGTTACCTAGAGAACTGGAAATTTACTTACTGGGGAAGCGTTCCCAGCTCTGCCTGAAAGAGAAGGACTAAATTTGTGTCATCTTTCCTTAGGCTTTCTGTGCAATCATTTTGAGAGATAACAGCAGGAAGCCATGCCAGGAGGCCTTTTGCTGACATGTTAATGGACACTGGTAACAAAAAGAAAATGACAACCCAACAGATGGTCCAAATGCTTACCAGTATATGAAGGTGCTGAAAACAGCCACGCTGATGACACTGAAGGGCAGGAAATGGACTATATAAGCCAAAAGCATTTGCCACTTCTTATACAAGCCATCTTTACTTTCTTGGTCACTGATAGCACGTAGAGGTGGGACTGAATTAAATATATAAGAAATAAAGAAAATTACCATTAAACAGAAAGAGCAAGACTTGTTGTTAGCAGAAATGATCTGAAGCACAGAGACAACTTTGAGAATATATCCCAAACATCCTGCCTAAACCATTCTGATCACTTTTTCCCTCACTATAAATGCAAAACATGCTCCCTGCAGATTGCAAACACTGCTAGGCTTAATGAAAGAGGCCTAACTTATTAGCATGCAGGACAGCCTTCTCTTTTTGCATATACAAATTAGACATGAGAAAACCTCTGTCACTGGCTAATTTATTGAGGTGCTCTGATTTCAAGCTGATGACAGCAGTGTATGTTCCCTACAAGGGCAAAACAGTTTTTAGGGCTGTAAATAGAAACTACTCTTGCTTTCAGCATGGCACCTGTAAGAGAAAAATCCTTTAAAAAATGCAATCACCACATAATACTCATAAACCCAATTATACTTAACTGCTGTTAAAGCTGTTTTGTATTTCCATCCTTTCCACATGTCTGGTTTTGAGCTCACGTAGATATTAACTAGACCTAGACTTTGTCTTGCCTATAAAATGCTACACACAGGCAAATCTTTTGCACAGTCTAGAATAAAGCCTTCATAGATAGGCCAGCTGTAAAAAACAAGGGCATATTCCCTTAAATTCCACTGAATTTTGTGCTTCTGTATCAACTCTGACATTACCTAGAACAGTGAAGATCCTTTATATTACTATCTTCAAGAAACACATTTTCTTATTTAAGACAGAGTGGCAGCAACACCTGCTGCTGCACATAAGACAGGACAGGAACTCACACAGGGCCACAGCATTGAGCATCCCTGTGTAGGGGGGGGCACTCACGCACTGGTAGACAAGCCCCAGGCGGTCCTGCAGGGCTCCCTGGGCCAGGTCATTCCTTAGTCTGAGAAGGAAAAAGGCTATAAACAAGCCAAACAACAGATTCTGGAGGAGACGCATGATGATGCCTATCTTATCTCTGGAGAGGTTTCTTGTTGCTCTCCTGATCATGGAACAAAACAACAACAAAAGGCTTGTTAGCTACAACTGAACACATGTTGGTAGGGTATACTAAGCTTTGAGCAAATCTTAAGACACACAGTGTCCACAAAGAGCTTATATGTTAAAAATTACAAGGGACAAGTACAGCCGGAGATCAAATAACCAGGGAAGTACATTTATACACAGAGGGGAAACCTGAAAGATTAGTGGAGAAGAAAAAAATTACTGCTTTAAAAATGAGGGGAAAAAAGGTCTTACCGTAAAAGAATAAACATTTGGTAAAAGCCATTGGGTGAGTCTCTGTTTTTAAATGGTATTGGTGGCAGCTCCTTCATACACTTGGTTTTTTCAATGGCTGCCAGTACTTTGCTAAAGATCTCTGACTTTCTGTAGGCTGATACAAATTCTTGAACCCTACTGTAGGTTTCAAGTTCGTGTTCCTTGCTTCGGGTGTCCACAGATGTCAGATCCACTGTAAAATGACAAAGTTTTTACTCTCTATACACATCACTTTCCCTTCATATCTTTTCTCCCCTTGCAATTAACTTCTTGTCTCCATTCTAAAATGTGCAAAGATGAAAAGGTCAGTTGAAAGTATTCAAGGCTTCTTTCTCCTTTCTGTTAGATGCAGCACAAACGAATTAACTGTGCAGCCACAAGAAATCTGTGTTTTGTGACCACTGTAGGACCCTGTAGTTCAGGTCCTTGATCTGGAAATGCAAGGCCTGAGCACTGTGCTGGTTGGACCTTTAGCATTCTCCTCGCGCAGCACAGAGCTGTAGAGAGCAAGACAAAGCACCAGAGGATGAACATTTATGAAGATGAAGAGATGACTTATCTGGTCATATATTTCTCAGGTTTTCAGGCAAATGCTCAGACATGGCTTCACGGCTCCCCCCCGTCCTCTGCCTGCTCCTCCATAACAATGAAGCTTTACTTTTTGGTTAGTGTGAACTCACTGTGGAGACACTGCCCTTCTCTACTCGAGCTGTTAATGCATTGTTGCACTGGGTTTCACCTACCTCCTCTGCAGATATACTTCTCTTTTAATGTGAAGTCAGAGGATGTTCAGCTGGCCAAATTCCCCTAGCAGGCTCAGCCCAAGCTGAAGGAAGTATTACTGACTGCCATGGAACTCAGGAAAGGTAATCACTTCACAGAGTTAATAGTCCTTTCTATTAAGTACACCTAAGCATACTCCTGACACCAGCAATTCTTTTGCTGGCAGATGGGAAATTTGTGTGTTCCATTTTTACAGTCATACAGATTCAGTAATAGTGCTAAAACGCCTTAGAAATTTCCCTAACGGCAATGAAATAGCCAAGGTTTTGAAAACTGCGTTGTTGTTCTCAGCAATATTTGTTCTTACCCAAGTTTGTATTACTCTTCTGCATCTGGTAAGATGTCTTCATCAGTAATTTATTCCTAAGGTTTCTCTCAGCCTTAGATTTCAGTTTTGCAATGTTCTGTTCAACTTCAAAGTACAAATTCAACAAAAAGAGGCCTTGTCCAAGATTCTTAGTTTGTCCTCAAAACTTGAATTAGGCTTACAAATAGTTCCCTGGTGTTCTAAAAGCTGCAACTCAGCAGAATTGTCTTTAATGGTAGATGTATCCAAAATGAAGCCTTCGCTTTTACAAACATGAACATCCAAAACGGAGAAACACTTTTCAAAGCTTGGCCAGCGTGACTCGCTGGAAGTCACACAGGAAATAAATGGCAATTGGGTGTGCTTTAAAAGAATTGTAATACTGATTACTAAATGGACCAACTAGCTAATGCCTATCATGCATTTGTACTTTTTATAAACATGTGACAGTTCAACAATATAATCCACACTCAATACATGGGATCTATTTTCTTCTGCTGCTGGTGTAAATGATATCAGAATCTGTCCCTTCATTCACATCAAATCACACAAAAAAATATAAACTACCAATTTTCGAAAGACTAAATATTCTGATGATTCTTTGCTCTAATCTGTATTTTTTCCCTTTCTTGTCACATTCAAAGGTTGACATTTGAAGAATGCAGTACTCTCTTTACCAAGCTTTTTAAAAAGTGGGTCTAAATCTCAAATCATCTATGCTTTTCAAGACTATTCAAATTCATGAAGGCAAAATTATCCTCACTGTCATACCAGTATTTTCAGCTTTATCCCATTCCAGCTTCATGTCAACAACCATCCTCTCTTCTCACTGAATTTAGAATGCCATGTAGACAATAGGAAAACACTGCCTGCTCTGAATGCAGCTTTGGATTGGCCAAATTCCCTGATTAGTGCTCAGCTAGTATTGCCAAAAAATTAACCTGCTGGATTTAAATGAAGTTATATACATTGGCTGCATATCTGTGCACATAAAAACACATCCACATTCTCTTCAAACCTGTGCCTGTATGGATGTCCTGCAGCAAAACCAAACCTCATTTCCAAAGTCTCCTGCTGACCCTTTTCCTTTCATCCTAAATTGGTAAAGCAATACTCTCCAGCTTATGCCAACACCTTGCTATCATCATCTCCTGAAGCATCCATTCTGTTCCAGTCGTTCTCCCTGGTTAGTAACTCCCCAAACTTTCAGAAACTTCAAACTCAGAATTCCTGGAAACTGATTCCTAAAGTCAGCCCATATTTATTCTACATTCTTCCCTCAATGCAACAACTCTTTTCAGTTGCTTAACATCACGGAGTCTGTAAGAGCATGAGATATTCCACAGTTTTGGAATCATATTAATTTTCCAACATCCAGTGCACAGCCATAGGGAAATGCCCTCAGGAATCCACAGGTTTCATGAAGTTGAAATTCTTTTCTTATTGATAGTTTACTCCTTTACTGCAAATATGGCTATTTTATGGAGTCATTAGGAATGACATGGGGCCAGCCCTCTCTCTCAGCTGAAAATGATTAAAAAGTTGGAGCAGAATTTGAACACATTTCTATCTCTGGAAAAACTTTAACTTGGGGAAGAAAACAAATCGTCTTACCAAAACAACTTAGACAAACTTACCATAGAAGTCAAAAGGATTTGATTGTTCAGGACAAGAATAGCCACAGTCACTAAAAAATGTGATCATTTCCATAGGGTTCCCACAGAAGACCATTTCTCCAAAGCTCATGATGGCTATTTTATCAAATAACTGTTGGGGGAAAATTAATATATTAGCAGTACGTACTAAGCATCACAGAACATGCTGACTTGGAAGGAATCCATCAGGATCATCAAGTCCAAGACCTGGCCCTGCATAAGCCACCCCAAGAATTACACCGCATGCCTGACAGCATTGTCCAAAAGCCTCTTGAACCCTGCCACACTTGGTGTTGTGGCCTTTTCCCTGGGGAGCCTGTTCCCAACCACTCTCTGTGTGAAGAATCTTTTTCCAAGATCCAACCTAAACCTCCCCTTTCACACCTCAGGCTGTTCCCTCAGGTCCTGTCACTGGTCACCACAGCGATCGGATCAGGAGTGCATTCATTTTTGAGTACAGCTACTGTCTTGATAATAGAAATGCTTTGATGGGAAAAATAGTTTTGACACATTCAAACTTCCTTACTGTATTTCTCCCAAAAGAAGTTAGTCCTTTCTTTCACTCCTCTCATTGGTGGTTATGCAAAATGACACATCTTTAAGCTCTAGTGGTTCTCAAAACTGTCAATGACAACAGTGTACAGAGGTAATCCACAAAAAGAGATGTGGCTTTCTGACTTCACTTCTAATGCACCTTCACTTACTGACTGACCTCCTTCATGCTTAATAGCCCCAGTCTGTAAAACCCCCCAAATTGTTGGCAAGATTATCCTGAAGTGCTTAAGGACTCTAGCAGCACTGTTTTTCAGGTGAACATTGGCCAGGGCAAGGTTCCCACCAGCTATGATCAATCCATTTTCTCAAGATACCAGGGATGCTTTCAGTCCAGAAAAGCACTGTTGCTCCCCTCCCCTATAAATGGTCCACAACCATTTACATTCCATTCAGTCAGCCAGGGAAGAGGAGTTTTGCATTCATGTGGCAGATGGTGGATAAGAGCAAAGTGGGAAGCAGTAATGGGAAGGGAGAAAAGCTCTCCCCAGCACAAACCCTGCACGGCAGGACTGCCCCACCACGTGACCAAGGTGTACCCACATGCCTTGTCATGGCTTCTCCCAGTGGCTCTGGTTTGGGTAGTTGCATAACCCAAGTGTTAGACACACAGAGTCCATACTCTTTTCACAAGCAATGCGTGTCTCAAAGCTCCCTGTGACCGGCACAAGGCCAGAGCCGCCAAGTTCAAGAGAAACCTCTAATTATGCAAAGGAAAAGAAAAGAGGCAGCTATACTGGATCTTGTACTTCCATCCTGAAAAGAACCTAAGTACTAAAAGGTGTCTGGTAGAAAAGCCAAGAGTGAGGAGATGTTATCTACCTTGAAAAGTTCTGAGCGAGGCTGATGGATTGTGAGAATCACAATCCTGTCTCTGTGTGCAAGCTTTGAGAGAAGCAAGACAAGCTGGTTTGCAGTCAGGCAGTCCAGCCCAGTCGTTGGTTCATCAAGTAGCATGACCTCTGTCAAATGACAAGGAATAGCTTTAAAATTCAGGAAAATGAGGAGCAAATGGCATAGCTTCCACCCTTAAAGCTGTTTTCACAAATAACATAGAAATGACTTTACAGGTGAAGTTCCACACATAAAACAGGGTATGCACAGATAATGCCATTATGTGACCTTTCAGTTTTAGTTACTTTCAGGGGTTCAGTTTCAATGACTAGGAATAAGGATATTAAAAAATACTTCAGAGCATAATACTTATTTTTCTAAATTCATGTGAAATTTGAAAATTACCAAAATAGTTTTAATGCATACATCTGCTTCTAAGAAAGAAAATGACAGATTTCAGCAAGTACAAAACTGTACATGACAAAATTAGCTAGGAGTTACATATTCTGAATTAAATCATATATACACACAGAATTTGTTATGAACAAACCAAGAATTGTTAAAATACAGCAGATGCAATTCCACAGATTGAAGCAGAAGTTACTGCCTTTTCTTCATTATTTTATTGCACATGAAAGGGAAAAACTTATAATCAAAACCATTATTTTCATAGTGATGAGACACAGTGCAGAAGAGGGCGGTCCAACCTTGATCAGGGCACGAGGTGAGCAGAGTTTTCACTATAGGGTTGCCTACAGAGAATTACTACAGTATTCACTACAGAGTTTAGTGAGGTCCTGAGCAGCAACTACACCCCAGGAGTCACCAGTAGCAGGGGTGCACCTCACTGTGCTGCTTAAGCTCCTTCCTGCCTAATATGCAATTGTAGCACATCCACATGGCTACAAGGACTCCACCATCCAATAAATATGTGCTGTACATTCACTCCAAGAGCTTCTGGCACCTTCAAGAAACTTCCTCAAAACTGACAAAACTTTTCCCATGGATAATCCTTCCACAGTTACTCAGCTTTTATTTCATTGGAATTTTTTTGGCTCTGGAATATACATGGCACTCATACATGCATAGATCAAGGGCAGCTACTCCACCTACAAGGCTCAGTGCTTGCACGGGTATGGCTCTAATGTACTCAAAAGTGATAAATTAATTGGCCACAACCAACATTTAGGAAAAGTGAACCCAGAAAGACTTAAAATGAATAAATCCAAGTCTAAACCTATGCCCAGTCCCTAAGATTTTTAAACTGTCTGCTTTCCAAGATCAACTAACAGATCAATGGCAGACCTCAGTTACTGCTTATTCTTTTCTGTCATCACCAGACTGGCTTCTGCTGAATTAAAGAGTGCAAATGCTTTTGTATTTTAAAGTGGGCCTGTGGTAGGAGCACAAAGTGACGCAGCCTTGTTTTATTTTGAAAATCCATGCAGTGGTACTTACTGGGATCTTGTAAAAGCTGGGCTGCAACCGATACCCGACGCCTCTCACCCCCAGAAATTCCTACCACATTCTGGCTTCCAATTATTTTGTCAGCAATGTGGCTGAGACTCAGCTCAGCCATAACTGCATCTACCTGAAAAACAATTACAATTTCAAAAGACTAAACACAGTCCAACTCCGATACCTGTGTGCAATAGTAAAAAACAGCCAAAAAAAAGACATAATTTTAAGTTATAGCTTTACCAATATCCTGCTTGCATCCATTCCAGCTGGATGGTATCTGGCCTATTTTTATTTAAATTATTTTTAAGAAAATATTTCAATGTATGCTTAAATGAGTAAATTTTAGCTTCATTTGACATTGAGAGATAAGAGTTCAAAGATGGGACTAGAAGTTAAGGTATGGAGAATAATGTGCTGCTCTGGCTTCCAAAATCAGGGAGCAGGAAGGCACATCAATTCTGAGATAGTATGAAGTACTGAGTGGAAGACTGGGGAATAGAGAAGGCAGAAAGCAAAACCCTCTGGTCAGGAATATCCAATTTTACCTTCAATAGAATTCAAAAAGAACCCTTTAAATAAATCTGAAACACACCAATTTTACCAAGAAATTAGCTTGTAGGGGACTTAGTAGACCAGTGCTTTTTTGAGTTGTTGTAGTTAGTGAGAGATGTCCTACAGGAGGCAGAGTGGTGTGAAATCAGTTGTGCTGTCCATGAAGCTTGCCAGCACACATGGCCCTAAATACCCCAGAGATCTGAGGTTCCCCTCTGGGGAAGGAGAGCTGACCTCAATTCCGAGACCAGGATCTCCTGCAGTAGTAACTGCTTCAGCTTCGTGTGGGAGGGCCTTGTCCCAGCATAATGGTGATGCCTAGGGGCACCAGCACAAGGCCCTAGAAGCACAAGGTCCTTGAAGGACCACCAGAGAGTTTGTGTCCTACTCCTCGGCAGGGAGATCTCTCCCCATTTGTAGAATGAGGATTACAAAAACTCATAAACATAAAACACAGCCATGGATGGAAAGTGCTGCTGGTGAAAACATGACAGGACACCCTGTATGATTTTCTAGTGGAAGACTGTAAAATACAGACCTTCTTTTTGATGGAGTTGTTGGAGCATTTCTTAAGAGTTAGTAAAGCCGTGTAGGTCAAAGACTCCTGGATGGTGAGAAAGCTTAACAAAGTGTCGCTCTGAAAAAAACGAGGAGAGGAAAAAGCAGTTAGTCTTGTAGTAATTAAAATTTTGTCCCTCTTCATGCAAGCTTAATCATTCATACAGCTTCTTAATTGATTTGTCCCAAATTTACTAGTAAAATCTCATTCACATGACACTACTCCATTAGGCTAGCAACTTTTTTTACACAAAAGGAAGCACAGTACCCAAAAAATAAATGTAGAAATCAACCTGTGGCACATAAGAGAAGCAATCTCTGAACTGTTCCCTCTTCAGCTGACGTCCATTCACATACACTTCACCAAAGAAGTTTTCTTTATGTCCCAGTCTTCCTGATATTGCATCCAGTAGTGTTGTTTTCCCAGATCCTTTCAAACAAAAGAAATGAATCATGTGCTGAGATAAATTTTATAATTCCAAGAGTGGCAGCCTGACTTGGATGGACACATATGAAAAGTACAAAGTTTTGGGGTTTTTTTTCCTCAATAACTTTAAAATAATAGGCTCTGAAAATGCAGCTAATTAAGGGAAAGTAAATGGGAAAACTAGAATGCAAATTAGCATGTAATTCATAAAATATTCACACTTTGCAGTGAAACATTGGAGTTTTGAAGTAACCTTGTCTGTTATTGAAGTTATAATTGTTAGTTAGATGACAGAAGACTGAACTCTGAAAACCAAGCACCAGTTTTACAAAGTAGAAGTTAAAATCAGCCACAATTTAATTATTTAAAACACAGACCTCAGTCACATCCATGTCACTGTGGAAGTCACCAGTATCAACTGTGATCTTATTTCTTTGGAATGTCTGGAGCAACTTACCAGAATTTCCTAAAATCCCCATAATCTGGCCACTTTCTATGTGAAATGAAATATCCTTAAGTATTTGCCGAGTCCATTTTTTACAAAATAAAGAAAAGTTCCACCACGGGCCAACACGCTCTCTTGGAAAACAAACATCAATAAAAAAAATTAGACAGAGAATATGTAAACATTTTGCATAAAGCAAGTGAATGGTTCTTAGCTACTTGTATGTGGGATAGGAGCTGCAAAGATTTTTAAATATGGAAAAATTAAAGTATTTTCCCCCTTACCCTTTCCCCTCCTAAAGTTTGTAAATTTGGCATTATCTGGAAGATAAAATGAGGTCTGAGCACTTTTTCCAGAATGATTGCTAAGAGGCTTTTGGACTACAACCAAAAGGGCAAATGTGAACTGTGGCTTCATTTGCTCGTGATGTTTGCCGGCCATTAATCCACCTGTCCCTTTCCTTAGGGCCTCGTGTTATCCCTCTGGCAGCAGCAAGAAAGGCAGCGGGAAAGGGCACACCGTTTGGAAATCTCCTCGCAAGCACGTCCTTCAGAGAGGCGCGAAGGAGACGTGGCGAGGCTCCGGAGGGCGCTGCCCCAGGCGGAGGGCCCAGCGCCATGAGGGGGCCTGGCGCCATGGCTCCTGCCCTCTTGGGCCGCGGCCAAACCCGCAGCCCGCGGCCCCCGCCCCGGAGCAGGGACCCTGCACACCGCCCTCGCTGCCCTACCTGATGGTGTACGAGACACCCTGCACGCTGATGCTGTCGGGGAGCTGCCCCACAGCCTTCCCCTGGCCCGTGTGCCCGATGCTGCCGCTCTTCTCCAGGCTGGGAGACGCTCTGCCCGACATCCTCGGGTACCGGGGCTCCGCAGCCTCCCTGCGTCCCTCACGCTGCTGGCCGGGTGCCTGGCACCGCCGCTACCGCCACCACCATGCCTCTACCCCGGCAGCACGCTGGGGTAGCTCCCGCTGCCCCGGGTCAGAGCAGGTCGCTGCCCCCGGCACTCGCCACCTCAAAGAGAACAGAAGAGCTCCCTGTTCTTTCTTTTACCAGAGAACAGCTGATCAGTGATTAAGCGAAGCCGCTATCTGATGTACCTTTAGCCCGAGCTATTAGTGTCCCTGAGGAGGGGAGTATTTCCCTGTCCACGGGGTCATGCCAGCTGCAGAGGCGCAGCGCGCCAGGAGAAATGGTGCTGAGGTGAGGGTGCCTGCAAAGGACTCTGTTCCAAACCAAGAGAAGGATTTCCACAGCCTCCACAGCGACGAGTCAAACCACTGCAGGGAGCGAGACGCTCCACCACCATCGCCATGAAGGAAACTACTGACGATGTCTCTCTGGACGATGCCAGCTGGAGCCAGGTGATGTGCAGGGCTTGGCTATGAGTGAGAGCCGCGCGGAGTGCGGGACCCGAGGGGCTCAGCTATCCCGCAGCTGCAGCGCTGCCCAGGAGCTGCGAGGGGCAGGCAGCCATCCTGCCCGCCGGGCTCTCACCCGGAGAGACCCGAGCTCATCCCGCTCTGAAACGGGCAGCGGAACGCACCCGCGGCCCCCGGAGCACACCGGGAGTGAGCAAACCCTGCTCAGGTGCCACCGTGGTGGAGCTGAGAGAGGGTCTCCTAATGTGTGGATTGAGGAGAAAGCCCCTGAGCATATCCTGGACTGGCTTTCCCAGGAAAAGCCTTCAGACTGGATCCCCACATTTGCTGGGGAGCACCTGTTTTTAAAAACTGAGCTCAGCATAGGGAAGGACTCGGAGTGCTTTGGCAGCAGGGTTAGTTTGGAGGGCTTTCCTGTGACTTTTCAGGCTGCTTGGTGTGATGTTGCTTTCTGCTGTGTATTAGACTGAAAAATTAATCAGCCTTGTTTGCTGTGAGGGCAGGAGGTGCACACAAAGATCACGGTCATCCTCTGCCAAACATACCACGGGCATGGATAGGGTCTGGTACACAGGGAACAGGTACGTTTGCCTTGGCTAGGGTCTGAGTCTGACAAGTAGGAAAAGCACAGAGCTGTGGGAGAGATACGGCTGGCTGGAAGGAAAATTGCAGGCATGCACACAGAGCTAGACCCAAAGCCAGAAAGCTGCCTCGGCTAGAACTTCATAATTGTTGCAGCTGTATGCAAAAGGGAGACTCTTGTTATTTTAACTGATATCTCAGAATGTTAAGTTCCAGCTGATAAATGGCGAATTTAAAAAACAAAAAAGAAAGAGACTGCACTAGTGGCTGCACACCTATTTGTTCATAAAGCCTCCAAGTTTACAAGTCCATGTGGAATTCAATAATGGACACACTTCGATTGAACCTGTATTTTTAGCTGCCAAAAAGCATCAATTACTATATGCACCATTTTGATTCAGTAGGTTAATACTGCTGAAGTAGTACATCTTTTTTTTCCTCAAGAAAAAAAAAATAATCTAATCTCTTTGTAGTGACATGACATTCATCTCCATTTTGAAAGTTTTCCCTTTTAATCTGAAAGCAACTGGAAAAGCACAGCACAGCATGTTTGGCCCTCACACGTCACTAGAACAAAGTGTTTCAGACTGATTAACAGATAACTGATAATTCATTTCAACCCTTCAGACTTTTGCAGTACAGTAACTCATCAATAATAATGTTACATTCCATAAATACATTTCCCTTCGTGCTTCATCTTTTCTGAAACTCAGACTTTAGCAGCACTTTAGTTATTGTAATTAACCGTTGTAATCCACCTAACAACTTTTCCAGACCAAGACCCAGGATGCTATTTTTCACTCTGAAGAAGATAACAGTCTTTATTTCACATACAGTGGAAAATCAAACGTTCTGGAGGTCAAAGAACTCAACTACCAGGTAAAAATTGTCATTTATACACCTCCCTTCAGCAGGAAGCGTATCCGGCAATGCCTGTTTCTATACCCAGGCCATTTTAAAAGCCAAATGAAGTTGAAAAAGTTCAAACAACTGTTGCACAGTCAGTTTGTGAGCAGAAGCACACTTTTGGCTGCAATACTGACAGCAGACTAACCCCTGTATTGTAAATACATCCAGTAAAGTTAAGGGATAAGACAGGAAGAGGGATCTGTTTCTAGGCCCTGCTTTGTTTCAGTCTTGAGCAAAATTATTCCTCTAAGGGCTGGAGCAGAGGGACTTTCTGTTCTGCTACGGATGGAAGAAGCCCTTGCTGGCAAGACTGAGTATGTGGAAGGGGATAAAGAGAAGATGAATAACAAGGAGGATTTAAATAAGCCAGTGAAATATTTCATCTCCTTCTCACCATGGCATCTGGATAAGATTTCACAATTTTCGGTTTTGTGGAATTTTTAATTATATTTAAAGTCTAAAACATTTAAAATTTCCAGTAGTAATAAATTACCAAAGTAACAAAGGACAGAGTCAGTTTTAGCAATTAACAGAACAAGAAGCAAGGCATGAAAGCATTAGGTAGCTGCAAAAGAACTTCCTTCTATGTATTTCTGAAGATGAACAATAATGTTTTCATATATGCTTTGCTTGTAACATTGTAGCTTTGAAGGTATTTGTTGTTAACTAGTTTATTGCTTGAATTGAAGGGACTTGTAACCTTCTTTGTTAGGTTAACACAGCATCCCAGATTCCCTGGTATGAGAACCTTGCTCAGATGAAAATGCCCTGGACCTGGAAATCGGATCCCCATTCCCACCTGTCAGTCATCCAAAATCTGAATCTAAAAGTGCGAAGTGGTCAGATGCTCGCCATTATAGGAAGCACTGGTAAGAGCAACCACGTTTCATTATATGACCAGCTCTCAGATAAAATGGACACAATCAAGAGCAACACTCTGCAGTTTTTATAACGTCAAAATCTAGGTGAGAAAAAACTATTGGATGTGTCACTAAAATACATTCCTTAAGTGACATGATGATCAAGGAAACAAAGAAAGATATTGGATGAGGGGGAAACTAAAATTCATTTTCAAACCTGATTTTGTTATGCCCTGCACACGTTTGCATTCTGTTTCCTGAGGTGTAGTGAGGTATTGTTCCAAGTGTGGCCTTGAAGCACCAGATCTGCTGGACATGAATCAGCTTCGTGGCTCAGATTCAAAACAGGCCAGTTGCAGACCATACTCAGATAGCAAACAAATGAGGCCAGACCCCATAGGAAAGATCAGTGCCAACTTGCATAACCATAAGCAGGAATTCCATTTGGACTGAAACAATTCTAACAGGATAAAATATAGCATTTGTGTTAATTAATAGAAACTTACAGAGAAGAAAAGACAGTTCCTCTTCTGTCTGGTGTTACTGCTTTATTACACTGGGGTTTGGGTTTTTTCTTCCATTTTCTGGTGGGACTGGTCAAGGGGGACAAGAAGTAGACACAGGACCTTTAAACTGAAGTAAAAAGCACTATACTTGGGAGATAAAAAACCCCAGGGTGTGTCTCCACTAGAGTCTTACATCAGGTTAGCTCAGTGATTCAGTGAAGATGCTCTCTCTCAAAGGCAAGGCATATTTCCCAAAGAAGTTTTAAGTTTATTCCTAAAAAATGAGAGTTTTCTTCCCTATTGCCATGGGAATTTTTCCTTAGCACATATTCTTAATGTAAGTGAGGCTTACCTCGAAGATTCTCCTGATAATAAAAGGAAAAGCTTTGTGATGAAATAACATACTGAGTTATAGATATAGCACCTTTGTAAGGCAACATACACTGAGCACAAACCCCTTTCAGCAAACTAGTCAAACTATTTTCAAAAGCTGTTTATCATCTATTTCATCAAATGCCTTAGTAAAATGGATTAAACTGCTGATGGGTTTCACATTGTCAATGGCAATCAATATGTCACTCTTAAACAGAGCAATACGTGGTTTACAGATGGATGGGTTTCTTTTTTAAGATGTATGTATTAAGAAGCAAGTGTGGAGTTAATCTTTCAACAAGGAGACTAGAAATAAATGACATCTAATCATAAGAGAGTTCTGCATGTTTACACACAGAATCATACAACAAAAAGGAAAAATTCATTTGCTGTTTAACTCCAAATCAGGTTTTGTTTTCATTGTTTCACTTTTCTTACCTCTGGGTATGAGCCAGCTTTTCTTAATTATTTAAATGACTTTTTGTCTTATTTAAGTCATAATAATTTTTATTTCAATCGTGATTAATGTTCTTATTGTCTGTATATCATTCAATGCCTTAGTCATTCAGCTGATCCAGTTGCTGTTTCTGAATTCACAAATCCCTCCACAAAGAAAGCTCTTGCTGAGCAATTGGATGCCAGCCCTGCAGCCAGGGCAGGACCATCTTCCACCTGTTTCAAAAGTGAAAGAGAGTTTATCAAAGAGAAAAGAGACAATTCTTGTGTTCATGAAGCTGTCCTCAAAGCCCAACTACCCAATTCTGCTGAGAAATAAGGGTTCAAACCACATACTCCACTCCAGAGGAGAGAGATTTCCTGAACAGGAGCTTGTAGTCAGTATTTTCTTTGAAGATCATCCTGTCTCTGTGACTTTGAGAAAACTTCAGGAGGGGTTGGTGAAGAACTTTTTTTCCTTAACATCTCTGTCTATGACAAGATCACTTTTCAAAACCATCCCTTGGAAGTTAATCTTCAATTTTTATTTTTTCTAGCTGGTGGAAAGACATCCTTGCTTGACGTAATAACCTGCCGGGATCACGGAGGCAAAATCAAGTCTGGTCAAGTCATGATCAACAACAAACCCAGCACTCCCCAGCTTGTGAGGAAATGCATAGCACACGTGAGGCAGGATGACCGACTGCTCCCCCACCTGACTGTCAGAGAAACACTATTGTTCATTGCCAAACTGCGCCTTCCAAAGTTTTTTTCAGACTCAGAAAGGAAAAAAAGGGTAATTAAGCTGTTGGGAAAAAATAAAGTTGTCAAAAATGTGTCTGACAGGAATTATCCAAGAGATCCTGTGTGTTTGGAGTCAGAACAGCTAATCTGGCAATTTTTTTTATGTAGATTATGAATTATAAACCTTTTTCATCTTTCAAGATAGAAACCGGCAATTGTTCCAAAGCTCATAAAAAATGACAATCTAAGAGAAAGCATGAGAGAGGCTGAAAGACGAACTAAATTTTTGATGGCTGAGTCGTTTTTAATGCTGCTTCTAAAATCAAGATTTGTTTTCAAGTGTCTCTAGCACTGAAATATCCAGGTGAATTTTAACCATCCTGATCCTATTTTCAGTTTTATCTATGCACGAATGTGCAAATGAACTCTTGCTTGACGCCTGTCACCCTCGGATCCCCGCAGGTGGAAGATGTGATCGCAGAGCTCCGCCTGCGGCAGTGCGCCAACACCAGGGTGGGGAACGAGTACCTGCGGGGCGTCTCCGGGGGAGAGAGGCGCAGGGTGAGCATCGGCGTGCAGCTGCTCTGGAACCCGGGTGAGCACCACTCACACCTTCCCTCCGGCCCACCACACAACTGTGTCCCATTATGCCCTTTTCTGACCCAGAGATGGGGCAACTGAGAGGCGTTTTAAGAGCTTTTATTCCATTTTCAGTCTCATGAGAAGGGTGAGATGGTGCAGATGTTACAATTCACGCCATCACAATCAGAAGCCAAACTATTTCCTAATTACAACACATTATAAGTGTTTCTTGGCCTATCAGATTTTGCCCCCACAATGCCTTAAAGCCAATCATCTAAAATTGCCCCTCGTGGGTCCTACTACAATGCACCTTTCATAGTTCTATTTCTCCAAAGTATCTAGTCTTACTTGCAAGGCCATAATTTGAAACTGGTTTGTAGTTCCATTTCTCTCTCAACAATACCCATCCTATTCCATGGCATTTCTAAGTCAGCATTTCTTATCTCAAAGTTTGCATACAGATGCACATTATGTGAGTCTTCTGTCAGGCTTTGAGAATTCACTACAAATCCACTTCCTACATTTCCCCCTCTCTCTTGAATGGAAAAGGCTTCTTTGATGGCCTTGTTCGTCGTTCGCTGTGCACAATGAAGTACACGAGGCACTATCACTAATATTATCACTATAACAATCAATGCATATAAACCTATTTTGCAAAGCTTCTTTAGCCAAGGTGCAAAACTCCATTCTTCAAACAAGTAATCCAACCATGATTCATTGTCTGCTTTAATTTGATTTGCCAAATCTCTCAGTTTTTGAAGTTGTTTGTGGATGGACTCTAAATGGTCAGACAAATTCATACAACACAATCTTTCAAAATTCTCACAACCATGCCCACGTGCTAATAAAACAACCAACTGCTGTTTGATTTTGAAGGATAGCATGTCTAACACTGTTGACATCTGCTAGCATATCACTGATTGCAGTGGATGTGGCATTGGTTTGTTTACTCAGCCAATATCCAACCTGATCTAACTGTTTCAATGCCATGGCAGAAGCAAGTTGGCGTAGTGACAAACCTGCTGAAACCTTTTTTGCAGCTTTCCAGAGCACAAAATCACTATTACAGTTTTCTTCATACTGATGGGTAAATCTTTTTCCTCTATGTTTTTACTTACTGACAGTTTTAGCACTAGGTGCTAGCACAGTAAGTTGTCCAATACTGCATAGACAGTTTGCATAGAGATGCATATGTGAGCCTTCTGTCAGGCTTTGAGAATTCTCTACAAATCCATTTCCCACATAACTGCATGAAGAGGGAAGCTTTCAGGGAAGAGCCACACACTCACTTGGCTCCTAGGGCAGCTGGAGGAGTTCATAATCGGGACACTTTAACAGGCATTGCACCACCCTCTGCCAGAGGCTGCCTCTCCACAGCACAGTTAGTGACTGCTGCTGGTCCATTTGCTTCACCTGCAATCAGTGCTGGTCACTGTAATTATTATAGGAATAATTCTGTAGAGAGAGTGTTTCAGCAGCTGACACACTTCTGCTTCAGTCACCTTTGCCAGTGGAAGAGTGGAGACAGACCAAGGCAGAATCCCCAGGAGCTTTCACCCACCACTCTAAAAGCACTACCACAAAGATTACTCAAAGCTGCCTGAAGTTACTGTCACAGCAGTGCCCTGGTTTGTGCATATCAGTATAAGGTTTGGGTTTTATCTGACCACATGCCACAAGTTATTTTGGCTTTAACATGGGGACTGTTTTCCTTTCCTCTGACACTGCCCCCACTCACATGTGCAGTATTAACAGGAAAAGGTAAATTTTTTCGCTCTACAGTCAGTCATTGCAGTCCTGTGCAACTCACTGACATGGCTTCATGTTGCAGGTGAACTAGAAACACTTCCATTGTCTTCAGTAGAAGCAAAACATGAGGCTAAATCCACAGCTGATTCTGCTGGATTGACTCCCCTCTCTGATCTTGTATACATCAAAAGCACTACTAACCTTGACTGAGCCTCTTGTTGAACAGGATTCCCCATCAGCTTTTTCCCTAGGAAATGGATTTGAAATCTTTTTCTTGTATAAAGCTATACTTCTGTAGTTATGGGGAAAGCAAGTTTTTGCTTTTGTAAGAAGTGATGCTCAGGAATAGATGTACTGAAGTAAAAAAAAAAAAGAAAATTATTTTCTTTAAATTTGAAAATAATGAGTGAAATTTCATGCATTAGCACCGTTTCACTTAGAACGTATTTTCCAAACCAAATGTGCTGCTTTCCACAGCTAAACTTACTGTCTTTGGCAGGAATACTCATACTTGATGAACCCACATCTGGACTGGACAGTTTTACTGCACATAACCTTGTGATAACATTATCCAGACTGGCCAGAGGAAACAGATTGGTTCTTCTTTCACTTCATCAGCCCCGGTCAGATATCTTCCAACTGTTTGATTTGGTTCTTCTGATGACTTCTGGTCTCACTGTCTACTGTGGAACAGCTAAAGACATGGTCCAGTATTTCAAAGAAATAGGCTATCCCTGCCCAAGGTACAGCAATCCTGCAGATTTCTACGGTCAGTATCAAGCACTGTCATAAAAAAGGGTTACTGGAAATCATTTGCTTTCCTAAGTGGCTAGGTAACGTTGGTTTTTATTGACCATGACTCTCTTAGAAATTCCTTGTGACTAACTCAAATCAATATTGCAGCAAGTTCAGTTTTTAATAGGATCCTTATTTGTCAGTACAGGAAACGTAACAAAACCAAGAGGTACAGACAAAACTAATTTTAAAAATGCTCCTTCTAACTGTGCCAGATGCAGTAACTTGTCAACATGTTTATCATACTTATCCCTATGTCTTAGCTGGTTGACACTTCTCTGGGAAAGACACAAACTGATCAACTGCTTTCTGTAGACAGTTCTCTGGTTTCTCAAATAGGAACATGCAGAAGTTTATTTCCCAGAAGCTAGCTCCTAATTTGAGACAAATCTGGAACAGGTAATGGGAAAAAGGAGTGCTCCCCTACAGAGCACACTGGAAGGGAGAAAATCCTAACCCAAATCAGCAATCTTTTTACTCTCCAAAGAAAGTTTATGTGGTTTCAAATCCATTCCTCTTCTGGTTTTTGCAACGTGGAAAGGGAATCTGCCCCCATTAATCTGATGGCAGGAATATCTTTACACAGGCTGGTTCAATTCCAGCCCTTAGGTCTTTGCACTCAAGTTGGCCAGAAGACCTGGTATAGACCTCAGATAACCATAATGCTCTGGAGTAATCTCTTCAGCTGTGCTTGTGTGGCAGACAGTGCCAGCTGTGCAGAGATAAACAGAAGTTAACCTTGGTGTCAAGCTCCACAAAAAGACCTTTGTCACCGTCAGGGCTCAGAACAGTCCTCAGCCAAGCACAGCCTTGGGGAAGGCTTGCAGCACCCCTGTATGGGAATGGAAAACAAGGGGCAGTCCTGGGGAAACCTGTAGCTACAGCCTGTGGTTACAGAGACAAACCCCTGTGACATGGAGGTGGGAGGGCAAGAAGCAGGTGGAAGATCATTGAATGGTATGCACAGAGTCAGTACCTACAGGAAAAGAAAGGAAATATGGGCAGCAGGAAGGTGGAAATAGGACAGGATGGCAGAGCATCCACAGCAAGAGGGAGCACCTGATGAAAACACACAGATGCTGGCTTTGTGTCTGACAGAGAAACAAGTGACCAGGGCAAAAGGGAAGGCAAAGAATTTCTGATGGACTCCTCCTAAGAGCAGCTGAACAGACATGATCAGCCCAGTGCAAGGAGTTAGGAAATGTGCAGTGATAGTTCTCCCAGAAAGCATCTGTAAAACATCAGATAGCATCAATCTACACCAAAGGTCAGCATGGGAAAATACTATTCTAAGTTTAGATTAAAAAAAAAAAAAAAAGCTAAGTCAACTATTATTGGCCTGAAGAAAGAGATTTTCAGTTGATTTTATGACTCAATGAGGCAAAGAAATACAGGAATGCTGTTCTAAATTACAGAAGCAGTAGAGTAGGAAGATTTTGCCCTAAGTGCAGCAGCATCATTTG
>VZUA01016241.1:31524-50638 GCA_013401035.1 Horornis vulcanius
GTTTAGATTAAAAAAAAAAAAAAAAGCTAAGTCAACTATTATTGGTATGACTATGTTGTCCTCAGATAATATTCCTTTTGGACTTTCTCAGTATCAGGTGAAGTTTATGACACCTCTATAAGATACAACTAAGGCAGTAACTATAGTTTTGCAGGTTAAGAAAAGCGTGATTTAAGTCAAAGTCGCATAAAAGACTGTAAATGCCTACATGCCAGGAAGGAAATTCAAGCTATTTTTTCTCAGCACTGCTCTCAAGGCGCTATGAAATTTATAAAAAACAATCTGAAATAGTAGTTTATAATACTATAATAAGCAATTTTGTAATCTCTCAGTGATTCACTGAATGACTGGGCAAGAAACATACACATTAACAATCTGTTCATCTCTAATTACCTAAAATAACTGATAGTTTTGACTGTTGTTAGTTAATGCATGTACACAGGTTGGACTGTTTGCTCCCAATGAAATCCCTGATTCTAAACACATCAGAAAGTTATTTCTTCTGTAGCACATGGACTCACATCAAGTAATGTCTTGCAGTTGACTTGACCAGTATTGATAAACAGACTGCAGAAAAGGAGATGGAAAGCCGGAAAAGAGCAAATGCTCTTGCCAACTTGTTTGTACAAAAGGTCAAACATTTTGATGATTTCTTATGGAAAGCTACTGAAGGAGACAACGCTGAGACCACAGTCATCAAGCAGAGGTAAAGAAAACAGTGTCATACAGAAGATCTGGAATAATAGCTACACCTTGTGTTAATTTTTTTTCTCCTGGGCAGGAATTCAGAAGAGGTTCTCAATATGCCTCACCAATCAAGTGATCAATTACCAGGAGCCTTAAAGCAGTTCACTATATTATTAAGGTAACCTTATCTTCAGCATCAACATTTTTGTATCATGCCCATTTGTATTTAAAATCATCAGAAAGAGACACAGAACGTCCCACACCAATTCCTTCCTTCAGGCTTTCAGCATTTTAAACCTGAAATACCTGCTGGCTACAGGTGCTTCATAGGTTTGATTAGGTAAAATCCCTGTCAGAAACAGGGAGCCCAACTCCTGTCCTAGCCAAAGCCAGCAAATTCCAGGAACTGATTTTAACACTATTTGGGGCTACGTGTCTGAATATAACCAGCATTAGTAAGTATTATATCTTACGGTCAATATTGCTGTTTTCCAAGTCGTCAGGTCTCCAATGACTTCAGAGATCTTTCAACATTATTAATCCATGGATTTGAAGCCCTTCTTATGTCATTACTAATTGGATTTTTGTACTATGGCCATGAGAAAAATGGACTCTCTATTCGTGACACAACAGCACTGCTGTACATGACAGGTGCCCTAATCCCATTCACAGTAATTTTGGATGTTATTGCCAAATGTAAGTTTCAGTCTTCTTGTAAACACTATAAGGAATCAAAATCAAAAAATTCTTATACCTATTAAAAAAACCAACTTATTATTACAGCCCAGTGTGTTTGTTCCTACCCTGCAGGTCATTCAGAAAGAGCAATGCTTTATCATGACTTGGAAGGTGGAATGTACTCTGTTAGCCCATACTTCTTTGCTAAGGTAATTGGTTTTGTTGCCAGGAAATACAAACCGCTGTCTTGAACATTAAAAAACACAAGCAAACCAAAGCCTTGTTGTATAAATAATCACATTTCTATCAGACTTTGTTCTTTTGTGTCTGCCAGCTAAGGCTATCAGTCTCGCTTCCTTAGTATTAACAGATTAAGCCTCACACTAGTTCAGAACTTCGCCATAAGTCATGGCTGAGATCCCACACCAGGAAAGCCAAAGAAGAACTTTTCACTGGGTTCTTTGGCCAAAATTTGAGAAATCTCAGACTCAGATTTCCAGGTTTAGACAATTTTACATACCTGCATATTTAATTCACTGCAACAGCTGTGAAAGTCCACTTACATATCTTGATCTGTAAAACAAAACATTTGCATCAAATGCTAAAGCAGAGGTAAAACAGAAATGACAAAATGCTGTGATATTTCCAGTAGTTGTTTGGGCCTCTATTGGTCTGAGCTAAAAAATGTATTATGTGCACAAAGAGCCAGAGTTTCTAGAATTAAATTTAGAACTTTTTAAAAACTACATTCTCTTTTTCAACAAGGGTTTTGAATAATCCCTCTTTTGTGATGTTAGATGAATTCTGCCTGCCATGGCATCTGTAATTTAGGTTTCCATTTCTGCACAAGATTTTAAATGCTTATTAGTGGTTGCCAGAGAAAAATATTCTTTGCATTGTGTCACAAAGATTGCACATTATTCACAGAGAAATCGATGTAATTTGTTACAACCTTAGTATTAGAGGATAGTAGCAACCCTCTTGGGAAGAACTAATTCTCTCTATATACCTCCTTAGCTGTTTGAGAAAATTCCACTTATGCTTTTGTTTTACAATGAATCAAGTTGCTAACTGGACTGCCTGTGGGACAAGGTGGTGAAGGGACCAACAGCCAAATTTGTCTCAAATTTCATCTCACACTAGTTTCAACCAAATGGGGCAAAACATTCAGTTGCCATGAGTCAGTAACAGTATTACTATTATCAAGCACACCAGCTCGTAGCACAAGTGTATTACATTCTTAGAAGCTCCCAAAACTCTTAACAAAACAATCTGTAACAATTAGTTTGGAGAAAAAAATAGCAAGGATGTGTTTCTGTTGTGGGTTGGTTTTGCATGTCACTGGCAAGCGCTAACAGGGAGATGATTGCATTCTAAGGGAGTATTTCCTACAGCTTTTATAAACAGTCCATAAGTACATTAAGATACATCTCATGTATTTTTGTATTGTTCACCATTTTTTATTTTATTTTTCACCTTCCCAAACAGATTCTGGGGGAGCTCCTAGAACACTGCATTTTTGTTACAATTTATGGGGTTCCCATCTACTGGCTGGCAAACCTTGTTCCTGAGGCAGAACATTTCCTGCTGAACTTCCTGTTATTGTGGTTGGCTGTTTACAGTGCCCGTGCCATGGCACTTTGGGTGGCAGCCCTGCTGCCAACTTTACAGCTCTCAGCCTTCCTTGGCAATGTCCTCTTCACATCGTTCTACCTGAGTGGTGGTTTTGTGATAAGCCTGAACAGCCTCTGGACAGGTAAGACAAAGCTCCCACCCTCTCTCCAAACTGAAACATCAGTGGCTTTCATCAGTGACAGTGTGTCCTGTGCAGGACATCTCTGTTTTATTCTTACCTTCATAATTATCTTCTTGGATGGTGAAAGTACAGTCAGGTCATCCACTTTACATCAGTTTCTCTATCTGAAAACGAGGCAACAAGAAGTTTGGTCAAAAAAGCACTAGTGAAAGGATAGCTTCTTACGTGGTTGCAAAATTCTTCAGTAAAAAGAATTGTTTTCAAAAGACAAAGATGGAGATCCAGGAAGACTTAGCTGACAGGGGGAGCTTGATGGATATGGATATTAGCTAACTCTTGATTTCCCATCTCCATGTAACTACGTAAAGTATATCTGCCATTTTGTCCAATAATAAACTGTCACATGTTTACAGCCTCTGGCTGTCAAGAAGTGAGACAAACCTGCTGTATTTGGCAGCAGCACAGCAGTATTGGAGGTCTCAAGTTTTGTGTGTGTGTGCGTGTATCAATTTCTGTCATTTTCTTTTTCAGTTCCTTTCTGGGTTTCAAAAATCTCTTTTCTCAGATGGACTTTTCAAGGAATGATGCAAGTTCAGTTCACTGACACCACATATGAAATGACTGATCGAAACATTACTTACCAAATACCAGGGAAACTTGTAAGTCAGTAGTAAAAATTGTTGCACACGTTTGATAAGAAATTGGAATGCTATTTGTATGCCTGTCATATTTAAATGGATGGTGTAGGCCTCAAATTCGGCAGTCCCCAAATCAAGACGTGAAGTTGTGTTACGCTTGGTTGTAAATTTGTTCCTAAAGATGGCTCTACAGCAGTCACTCCTATGCCTTTCTTTTAGTTGGAGAAAAACCAAAATAATAAAGGGCAACTCTTTCCAACACCAGCCCCAACTATGCACTTTGCTGGAATTGTTTAGAAGCTGTGTTCTTCTGAAATAGGACTAGTGTAGCTGTAACCCTCTATCAAACCACCCTGGAAGCTAAACCCAAGCTGGAACAGGAGAAGGTAGTAGGGGCCAGGGAAGCTTACATATAAAACACACTTCACAGATGCAGCATGAAAATTTTGTGTCTTCCCCTAATGTTGTGCTATTGGTCATTACAGGTCACTCAGGCTCTGGACCTGGACTCCCACCCTCTGTATGTGAGCTACATTGTCCTCACGGGCATAATTTGCAGCTTCCTGCTTTTATACTATTTATCTCTGCGCTTTATCAAGCAGAAATCAACCCAAGACTGGTAAGAGCAGCGGAGGCAGCAGGTGACGGCCTCCGTTGCAGGAAGGCAGGGCAGGAAGGCTCCCGGTGTGGGAGCCCCGGCAGCTGCCCAGGAGCGGGGAGCGCCGGCAGCCCGGCTGCCACAGGATGGCAGCAGAACCCCAGCAGTGGGGAGGCGGGCGGGAGCCTGCCACGGACCGCGGCTGCAGCCTGGCATTTGGGTCGGGGGTGGGCTTTGGGCTTTTTGTGTGCTTCACGTACCTTTTGAACCAGTGACAAGGCGCTTGTGAATCCGGCACATCTGGAAACAGTCTGAGCTATGGGCCACCGATATAAATGGACCCACTGCACTCTGTAATAATAGCTGATGTTTTAGTCCATGTTTGAACATACGATGATCACTTACTTAATTCAGAGGGCTACAAGAGAACAGGATCAAAACACTTTCTGTGGCATGGATGACATCTATTAGGAACAGCACAGAGGAAAGCAACACAGATGATTTCAAAAGTGCTTCACGAGAACATGCAAAGATGGACAACTGTTAACTACTCTGTGTTCTAATTGCTTATGTGTTTTAAAGCTTTAGTTCTGTGTTTTAAAAGCTTTGCCTTTGTGTTCCAGTAATATGCTGATGATGCCCAAAACAGGTATTTGCTCACTGTAGAGATGAGATCTTGTAAGAAATAAAATTATCTCACCATCTTGGATTTATTTTTACAATAAATACCAACTCTCACCTTCTTGGATTTATTTTTACAATAGCATACTGATAGTTATTAATGATATCTTTCTCTGTTGCAATACACATCATAGCAATTTGCCAAGTTTGCTTCCTAAGGGTCTCAGGTAAAAAACACTAACCTGCCCCTGAGTAATTAAAAATCTAATGATGCAAGCTGTTAATGCTTGTCATGGTGCACCTAGAAAATGAGTATCAGTAAATAAATGGCCGTAATTCACAGAGTCATGGTAAGTGCACGTGCAAATTAGGTGTGCAGTTGCTGTGAGTGTTTTGTAAGATTACCTTGCTTGCTAAACGTTTAGATGCAGATCTCTATTCTTAGGTAGAGAAACCCAAAGCAGATTGTCTACTTGACTTTCATTTGCATGTTGCACACAGTGGAAAACTCCTAGTGTAATCAGCTGTTAATGTCCCAGATACCGTTCCATTAATTGAGAGGTTTGGTTGGTTTTGTTTTGGTTTTCTTAAGAAATAGGAATGAAAGAAAAACTGTGTTTTATTACTCTACTTGGCAGTTAGGACTGCCATGCTACTTTCCACGGGGTAATAAACTCCCAGGAGGACCCTGGTCTACAGATGTTAAGCAGGTCTGATAAAATAAGATCTTGAAACCCAGGCAGCAGTAGGAATCCAAAACACGTTCTCCTAAGGTGAATTCTACCATTTCTTTCTCGTTCTGCTGCATGTGATTTCAAAAAAACCCCACTTGATCTGATCTGAGTGCCATTTTGAAATTATCAGATTTTCACTGCCTTTTAGTGGCAAAGCCAATTCTTTCAGTCCAATTCAGCATCATTAAATTGTCAGAATAGCAGCTTCCTGTTTGATTCTTAATTATTCCTTTTTATTATATTTAAGACACTTAATTTTTTTTACAGTGGTTTACTTCTCTTTGTAATGATCTGTTGTGATTAGAATCTCTTTTATATCACACTGAAGTTTTAAGGGTATATATTGGTACTTCTAGTCTAAACCTCTATTTTCAAGATATTTAGAGGATTAAATTCTAGGCTGACTCTCTGTTGTGAATTCACTTTGATGTTTAATAAAAAAAAAGGAGCGACACAATGGGAGAAATTAAAGACATAAGGGACAGCTCTGAATTTTAGGGGCATATTGTCACGCACAGGAATCTTCAGGCATCTAGATAAGAATATACCATAGCCTTAACTTTGAATTTCCTTCCTTTTGTGAAATTAGTCAGGCTGCTGACATTACTTAAACAGCCTTTTTCCATTTAATATTCCACCCTCTTACCATTATGCAGCAGGACCAAACGGTGTGAGTGTTTCAGAGGTGGTGTTATGACAAGGGTGGATGTATCCATAATGGGGACTTGAGCGGTGAGCCGAGGAACAGCCTCGTGCGGAGTGCGGGAAGAGCTATCATAGGATGTGGCCAGGCCTCTGTTTACATAGAAAAAGCTCATATTCTATATACTACAATTACATTAGCACACTGCCTATGATCATATCTTGTTTCCTTGATGCCGAGAGATGGGGAATATAGGCTGTGATTATTGTTACAGGCTTTAGCAATAAGAAGGTAGGAGCCTTGAAATACCAGCAATTAGCGTTCATGCCTAACAATAGCATCCGTGGGGCTGTGTATGGAGAAGAGCTCAGGGAAGAGTGGGTGGATGACACACAACCTGCCCACTCACACTGCTGGCACTTGCAAATAATGCAGGTTCAGAGGAATGATGCCCCTCTCAGCCAGGGAAGGTCATGCCATATGCCTTGGCCACAGTGCACACTTCCACAGCACAGCTGCTGCTGCAAAAGCAAATGGTTGGTGAAGCAATAGAAGTCTCCCCACGAGCTCCAAAAGCAAAGCTAAAAGTCATAACTGAATTTCAGCACAGCTTTGTTCTCCAAGTTTGGGAGTAGCTGTTCCTTTTCCTTAGACCGCGTCCCTGTTTCAGCAGCAGCAGCTCACTGTGCCCTCCTGCCTGCACTCCCTGTATCAGTATAACCAGAGCCACTGCAGTCCACAACAATTCAACACTGAGACTAAACAGCACAAGGAAGACACTGCCAAAACTCACTGTACTGCCCACTCTGCCTTTGTAGGGAAAATTCACGCTGGGGACAGGGCCACTACAATGTTAGGGACTGCAGCGATGTGGTGAGGCACATGTGCCACTCTGCAAAGCACTGCCCGCCAGTCCCACAGTGCCTCCGTCCCAAGGATTCACCAACTGCTGTCTTTGCTCTCCCTATATCCTCCCTGGCCAGCTTTAGAAGGGATCTCCTCAGCTGTAATTCCCAGTCCTTGCTCCTACAGGCAACCAAGTCAGTGCAAAACTGGTTCTGAACTGGCACCACATTTAATTGGTTTCAGGGTTTCCAGGCTGTTTTGTCCAACTACTGTTTGAACAGTGCACAACCCAACTGCATCAGTCTATGGGGCTGCAGTGTGCAGATGTGTCCAGTTTGGGAACAGGTTATCAAATACCAGCAACAACATTTGTAGGGAAAATTCACGGAATTTAGACCACAAGAGTCATTGGTTACATGGATACTGATCTGTTAAGAAACAGATTAAAAAATTCCATTTATTAGTTTAGCATTCAATATGGCAAGAGGTAGGAAATTCTTCCCCAGTTTCTACTCCAAGTTTATGCAGTCCCTCCACTATGCCAAAGGACAGACTCTTTTAGCACTGGAAATGGATTATGGAAACACTGCCCTGCATACTGACTCATAGGTAGTGTTAGTCCACCAAAATATTTTTAACTTCTTGGGGAAGGACTAGCTTTCACTATGGCTAGCCTAAATTAATAAGTACTTGCCAAAATTTCCTTTCATTTTTGCTCATTCCAAAAATCTCTTCAGAAATGCTAGGTAGGTAACAAGTATCAATAGCCATTCCTTTTAATAAAAAAAACCCATTGAATTCCTTTAAAAAAATATCACAGACGATACACTATGTGTGGAGATTCTTTGGGTAAGAAATTGCAGGTGTTGGTGTGTCCACTTGTACCAGAAATAACAAACCTTTCAGGTTATAGCCACAGTGATTAATTTTAATGGCAGTAGACAAGAAACAGTGTACACAGAGCTCTGTGACATGCTGCTTTTTTTTTATATACTCTGAGAGCCAAGACAAGCCCTTCATGTGTTAGCAGCTATTAATTAAGGCAACAATGTTTAAGCAGTGGGTTGAGGTAATTTTAAAACTGCTTAACCCTTTTCAGAACTGCTGAGCTTTAGAAAGCACATATATATGTGTGTTCATATTAACATGTAGAAGTACCTGCATGAATGGATTACATACATATGTATATGCACACATAACTAATGCCTATGATTGATCTCTTTTTTTTTGTAGATAGTATTTAAAAAGCAGTTCAAATCCATAATTTATAGAAGTGCTGTTGCCAATTTATATAATTAATTATAAGACTGTTTGTTGACATTTATTTTGTCATTAAATCAAACTTAAAGCTTATTTTGAATTGCAGATTTTGTTGCCATTATTTTGCTTTCATGGTCACAATTAGATACTTATAATGCTTCCAGTGCTAAAACCCCTGCAACTTCAAACCCTCAACATTCACACCATGGCTTCAGAACCAGTATTTCCCATCAACAACACATTTGTATGTTTTGCTCCCCCTTAAGCATCTGATCAGATTTTGCTACGTTTCCCACTGCATCTCAGCACTGTTTCTGCCCCACAGTAGGGTTGAACAAGTTGATTTAGAATGTTGAACAAGTGGATTTAGAGACTTAAGTGTTAAAGTACTGGTCAGAACTACAGGGTAAGTAAACAAACAATGCCACTTGCATCAAAAATAATTTGTATTTTTTACAAAAGCAAATTAGCCTGAATTTTCAAGCAAATGCAGAGGAGCTGGAAATATATGAACATTCACAAGTAAGCAAAACCAAAATGCACACAACATGTAATTTTCAATAAACTCCAAGTGCCTTGCAATAACATACAACCATATCAGGTCACAGGTAACATCATCAGTCTTCAAGACAGTATCTTTGCACACTTTCACTGGCTGGGGGATGGGGGAAGTGTTTAGAAAAAACCAGAAACTTTCTTTAAATAGAAAACCTTCACTTTTCACTGAGAAAATCTAAGGGAGGAAAACCAAACAATGTAGCAGCACTGCTATGCCTGTCTGGACTCCACCAGCAAAAGTGAACTCTCTGATACAAAGTAAACATCATCCTTCTCACCATTCAACTGTGAAGATTGCCCTAAAAGAACTGAGTATCGTCTTAATGCTCACCTTTCAACAAACACCCGAATCCTCTATGACTCAGTTAAAAATAGCCAATCACCTTGTGGTACTGCTTCATCTGACTGTGGAAAGGCATAAAGCCAAAAAATGGGAGCTCCAAACCAGGCAGCAAAAAAAAAATGTACTACATAAAATGAAAACTTTGAAAAACAAAATGTGAAGTGCCCTTACTAGCTGCCACCAGGTACTGGATGTTATGCTACACAAAGCAGTCACTGGACTTCCAGGTGGGAAAGCTGAAGGACAAATCTGTGGTGGCCATCAGCCCAAGAGACTCTGATCTCAGCTGAGCAAGGCAGAACACCAACAACTTCTTTGCTCTTTTAGCATCCCCTTAATCAACTTTTTGGCTTGTAGTTCTTAGCAATAGGAGCATGAGCTGCCACCCCCCACCCCTAGAGCCACAGGGGCATTTCAGGCTGGTGGGCACAGTCCAAAAGCCAGCACAGTCCCACCAGAATCCCAACAGTGATTCTGCACACAGGGCTTCTGCTGCTCACACCATAAACTGTATCTACTTCCCCAATTCCCCCCTCAGCTCCTACAGATAATCATGTAAAAAAGCGTTTTGGCCAAGTATTATTGTTACCAAGAAAGGCGTGCTTGTCTGGTTACAGCAGAGCTCAGCATTGCCCAAGGCTTTGCATGCACTTGCTCCAGGTTTGTTCCTTCTGAAAGCAAGACAAAAGAAAGGTGAATGAGTATTTTTAGCTTTATGTACTTCACAGGGAATTGCTCAGTGCCTCTGTATTAGAAAAATGCCATGCAGCTCTGTAGTATGTTCGGTGACAGGCGCGTGATAAATTTCCACTGGAAAAAAACTCTTGAACATGACTGACAATAGTAAAGCCACAAATTACCGTAATTTTATGCCCCCTGCAGCTAGTGGTATAAAACATAGTTTTCAACCTTGTTTTTACTTGCTGAATTTAGACAAATTTATAATGTTATTGATGACAGTAAGAAAGACACTCAAATGCAGAAATTGTATTCCTTGGCACAAACACAATCGGAGCACCATATTTTATAGGTACTATAGGGGATGAAAAATATGGTTGTCATTAAATACACATATATAAGAAGATGGAAAACTAGAGGATCCAAAATAATTCTGAGGGCCCTAGAACTGGACAATTGCTCAAGGTGATCAAGCTTCACAGTTAACTAAACACACACACTATTGCACCTACTAACTAAACTGATGGAAGTCCCAGGGAACTCTGCAAGTAACAAGGGCAATTGCAATGGTTTATTTTTAGTGTAGGCAGGAAGCTTTCAGATTATGGCTCAGTAGCAGGCTCAGAAACTGGACACAGTTGCTTCAGTTACAACCTCACCTGAAGGTGCAATTTCAGTATCAGAACACAAAGAAATGGTGATGGCCCCAATGCTACACATGGTCCTATACCCAAACTCCTGTTCAGCACCACCCTGAATTACACTAACACCACACTTATTCTTACAGCTGCTTTTGAATTTGAGGAGGTTGAAGAGGCTGCTGCTGGAATAAACCTCCTTTGGTATTTCTGGTCTGTAATGATGCTCCTCTCCCTTCAGTCACCCAGCTGTGATAACAGGGCCAGTGCCATCCCAGCTCCCTGTGGGGGAAAGGCATGAGGGCCAGCGTGACTCAGCAGCTCTGATCAGTCCCTCATGGTCTCTTCCTTCACTGAGCTGGGCTCAGCAGCCAATACAGCCCTAGCAGCCCTTGCTGCTGCCACAGCTGCCTTCTCCAGCACACCTGAAGGAGAAGCAGTTGGAGAGGAGTCAGCAGGAGCCATGCAAAAGGCCAAGGTCCATGGTGGTGTGTCATCGACCATGGCAGCCAAGCTGCAGGCTGCTCCTTCCCCTCACAGTCATTTACTCCCAATCCCAATCACTCCCAAATCCCAGTCATAAGACATCATGCTGAAGCTGCTGGTTTTATCTATTGAGACCTACAATTGCCATTCTTCCCACTTTCCCTGTACTTCCCATCCCTTCACAGTTCCTCTGCACTGATCCTGTATTTTGACAATCACTCCTCCCAGCCCATCTCCCATAAATAAAAATCCAGCACCCAACAAAAGAGCCTTTCAGAGCCTTCCTTGACAGCCTTGAGGGAGGTTAGCCAGAACAACCCTGCCCTGTCCACACTCCCTTGCTTTCCCTCCAGCCCAAACTGCTTTCCACCTGGAAAGTTCACCCTCCACTCCCTGCCCTCAAGACTCAACTCCACAACCCTTCCCAAAACTCATTTTTTAGACCTGCCCTAGTCTCATGGGACTATGTGAAGAACAGCAGATGCCAACTGCTCGCAAAGCCAAGAATTAAATGTGCTGCTGGTTGTCAAGGCTTTATCACTACCAGACAACAGGGTTTGCTGCTTTCTAAGCCCTGAGTTCACTGGCACTTAAGAGCAGAGGGAAATAACTGAAAAACACAGAGCTGCAAAGAGGTTTGTAGCAATCACTGCAGACAGTAGCAATTCCACAAATACCAGTGCTTTATCAGTGTTCACGAGTAATCACATGAGAAATTGTGAAGCATTAGCCAATTGCAATATAAAGGTTTAAGAGTATCAGAGAGAAACCTTGCATTAATAGTTTTATCTAAAAGTAGATCAACGTGGAACCCCCATCGATAGCAGGCGCTGCATGAGACAGTTTCTATTATCTCATTTTCTTAATTACAGGAAACAGTAGAGAAAACTTAAACCTCAAACTTCCACATCTACTCTTATTTCCATATCTAATGGCAAACCCAGAACTTTGCTCTTGTAGCTGAGGATCTGCACACTTAGGAAGATGCCCTCAGATTGAATTACAGTCTCAGTTGGAGCCACTAACTTAGAAGGATATTGGGTTTCCTCTGATTATTGATTGACAGAAGCAGTGGCAAACCACCAGAGGCTGCAGCCATTCTGGAAAGGAAATACTTTTTGGCAGTTACTTTACTCAGAAATTATGAGAATAATTTTAAGAAATCCGGAGAAATATTTGCTTTAAAAGGGCTAAATTCAATAACCATCTCAGCCTATTCTTACATGCTTACTTTCTTCACCTTCACAGTAAAAATAAACTTGTGCAGGAACCTGGACATCCCTTCTAGATGCTGACAAGATTTCTCACACTGAACAGCAAAACGTCCTGGTCAGATCCCTCACTTCTGTCACTTTCTCCTCTGCTGTCTCTCTGGGGAATCCAGAAGTATCACATGTTCAAGAAAAGCACTAAATACAGTAGTACCTTGGTGAACACACTACCAGTCTATTTCTCTGTCAGTATGTGCACAACATGTGTTGTATGTGATACTCCCTTCACAGTTATGATCCTCTCTTGTCACGTAAACTGCAGCTAGAATCCTGCTGACTCAGGCATTCAATCTATAAAAACCCTCTGACTCTCACTGCCAGAGTCACAATCCCTTCAGCTACTCCATTTTCAACAGTGGGTACATATTAAGAAGGTGTGAAGACAGCTACTAACCTACCAAGCTGCAATTCTTGACATAAAAAAGGGTCTCAGGAGACAATGAGTTGAACGAACTGTTTTAGTAGGTAAGGATAAAACCATAGCATGTAATTATCATGCTGCAGAATGACTACATTGGTAGTTAACGAGGAAACTTTTCCTGTGTTGATCTCAAAAGCCCCCTCCTCCTGCCCCTGCCGCAAGGGGAGTGGGGGAAGAGGCAAGCCCATAATGTGGTGCAGGGCACAAAAGTGAGATTAAGTCATCTCAATTCAGGCAGCAAGCTTTTCCCAGTCCTCTCAACCCCAATCAAGACACATGATTATGCAAACACATACACACTCCCACAATTTGCTTTCTACAGTAACATGTCAGGTCATGGCATGTCAGCAGGCTCTCTGCTTCCCACGGAGGCCTCTGGAAAGGCGTGCTTCCATCTCACAGACACTGCACCTGGTCTGGATCTCGCACAATCCCAGTTATCCACTAGCCAGTGGCAAATAATTCTATCCTGCTTTAAAGGGGTGCATGCTGTGGTCAGTGTGCCACAGTGCATTTGCTCTCAGGACCAGTAAATCACCATGACAAGTTTGCAAGGCTGCCATTCTGCATTTTGTCATCTTACAGGTTTCTCTCTTTGAAGATGAAGAAATAATGAAACCGCCTACTTATTTGGTGAAGAAATGCCAACCTTCTAAACTGCACTTTTCTTCATGCTTGAAATGGCTGAGTCTCAGCACAACGATGCACAAGAAATATTATCATTTCAAGCGTGTTCTTGAAGAGTCGGCACAAATGCCGATTCTGCAAAACCTTCCCGGTATAGCCTTGTTTCAGACTGAGATGACTGTGTCCCAGAGTGGCACAAATCCCTCACTGGCCCACATTTTAAAGACATGAGAGACTGCACTTCTCTGTGTAATCATCCCTTAACTGCACATGAAACATTTACTGGAACAGGAAATCAAAAGTATTATCACACAACAGCAGCAACATCCTTTGAATAATCTCCCTCTTCCCATCTCTGCCACAGAAATGGGCTGGGCTCCATGAGTCCAGGCTATTCCAATGGGATCCCAAATAGTCAGCATGTCCTTTTGCTCATTTCCCTGTCACTGCTGCCATGAAACCCTGGTTCTGTTTGGTCTCATGTTCCTGCAGTGCCTCACTGATGTTTAATGAGCTCCGCAGCTGGCTTGCTCAGCCCACAACTTTCCATGAGGTCACTCAAAAGGCAATTTTGGAGCTGAAAACAATTTCACCTACTCTCTTCAGTTACAGGCTATCAAATGCACTTATTATCACTGTAACTGTAACAATTACGGGGCATGGTTCTGGCAGAGAGCAAACCAGCTAGAAGAAATACGGACAGATGTTAACTAGCACCAATCCTGCATGGTCGGAGCCCACCGTGGGCACCAGCAACACAGCCCTGCATCCGGCTGTGGCCTTGGGTGCTGCACCCCTGCCTCAGAGGGCAGCAGTCAGCAAACATGACCCCTTGGTATCACAACAAAGACCACCGATAGGTGCAGTACCTGATCCACAGCCTCATGAGACTTCACCTCCTTGTCAAATAGGGAGTTAAGATCCACAGATCTGCTGTTAACTTCCTCTGTCATGACCTGGCGTTGGCTTCAAGTAATATTCTCTTCCTTAATCCATGTGCTAGCTCAGCTCCAGCTGCATCCATGCCCATTTCCTCAAGTTACGCTCAGCTGTGACTCCACTTACAAGAACACGGCTACTGCTGTGAAATGGAGAGATTCACAAGATGACCTCTAAAAACAAGAGCTGTGGCACCAGAGAAAGGGTTGCCAACTAGTTGACACAGTCTTCAATTATGCTGCTATTACACTGAAACACATGTAATGTAGCTGCAGCTTTAGCAAAAAGAACCATCTCCATTTGTGAAATGAAATAAACTGAGTCCTGCCTAGTCTTGCTTTCATGTAGGGCACAAAACCATTAGGCTATGAATGAAATTTCAAATGTTAATGCCTTATCTTGACAAGCCAGGAACAAAGGGTGCGAGACGGTTCGAGCCACGTAGCTGCCGTATGTTGTCAATTCTATGCTTGTGGAGTGATGAAGGTCACTGCAAAACCACACCACCGAGGAAGCAGGCACTGCTTGCATTCATCCAGCTTGCCTGGAAAACAAAATTTACCATTCTCCCCCCACCAATCAGTGAAGCCTCATTTTAAAAGTACAGCAGGATTTTTCTGTGTATTTGTTAATATAATTAATTATATTGGAAGTTTAACTGAAAAAAAATTAGGTCCCAATTTCTTTCTTTGACCATACAAGTCTTGCAAAATTTTGCCAAAACCTTGTGTGTACACATGCATTTTTAATTACCACAATTTTGCCTGTGTGGGAAAACCTAAGATAAAGTTAAGGCATGGAGGAAAATGTGAAGATTAATAAACAAAGCTGAAATGCACAGAAACAATCTTTCATTTTGTTAAAACCTGTTTGAAGTACCCAGCCAGCAACGTGTTCCATTTGCAATACCAATGTGCACATTTGTGAGTTTCCATCATTATGCACAGAGATAATGGATGTATTTGCTACCTAATATTTAATCTTTGTAACTTAGACATGTCTTATTTTCATGACCACACAACTCTGGGCTCTACAACATCGTCTCAGAGTAGCTGTACTCCCACACTCCTTCAAATTAAGCATGTCCACCAGTCTCCCAGAAGTAAAAATTGCTACCCCTGCAAAGAAGAGGCACTGCTTTGTTTAAAAGGCATGTTTTCATGGATATGGAGTTCTTGTACCCACAAAATTAACTGGACTAACAGTTATGAGAATGAATATATATTCATTCTATTCATATATTCATTCTATAGGACTACAACACACAAGGTTAGTGTGAAAGGCCAAAGTATTTTGTCTTTACATATAATGTCCAACACCCTCTCAAGATGCTTAACACAAGAAATTACAATTAAGAGAAAACTTAAAAAATACGTTTATTTTCTGTGTAGATACAGCTGAATCCTGAAGATGATGTTCATCTCCCTTATATTTTCACCCCAAAGTACAGTGACCAGGCAAAAAACAAGCATTAGACAAGTCTCCTTCAGCTGCAGTTCTGTACCCCTATAGAAACTCTTCTTAATATACACATATCTGGCAAATCCACAGGGGCAAAGAAACAGTTTTTATAGCAGATCATACATCAAAATGGAAATATCTCAGCAGGCTGCACCTTGATATTTCATTAGCACTTTTAACAGCATTTCTATTAATAAATGTTTCTATCAACTGCAGTTACAGCAAATTATGTTAATCACAGATTTAAATTAAAAATTACACATTAACATGCTTTTTAAAGCTTTTATTGAACGTAGTATTTAAACAATTTCATAAACAACTAAATCATAAAAATGTCTGCTCATGATGCTTCCAATCTTCTGTTCTTCCATTTTTCCACATAGAACTTGAAAGTCTCCTATAAACAAAGTGGAATAAACAAGTTCAACCTTGTTACAACTGGAAAGTTACTAATTCTGAACAAAGTCTTATGTCCTGACAAAATCTATTATTCTCTGTCATGCAAAACTAGATCTGCATTGAAGTCTGTATAATTAGAAGAAATACCAGAGAGAGTGAATAAAAGGAAAAGGAAAACCTTGCCAAAAATGCATAATGAAGCTTCTATTACTAAATGCAATAACATAATCAATTTCATGTTAAAATGAAAATACTTTTTAACTTCAATCTGCAATTGTGTCAAAAAAATTGAAACGCTTTTAAAGACCAAGTTGCATTAGAGAAAAATTGAACAGGGAAATCAGAAAATGAATCATCCCAGTGACTTGGAAAAAATGCTCTTATGTTCACTAGCTACATATAAGAAACAGACATTCTAGTTTTTAAATTTACAGTCCAAATAAAAATTCAGATTATAAACTATGTAAAGCTGCAGAAAAAACCTACCATAGCCATTGAAAGCCTAAACCAAATTTTTGTGCCAAAATTTTCTCCAATACTTTACAAATTCAAAAAGAAAATCACATTTATCATAAAGCAATACAGAGAAACAGTATATAGCAAATCTTCACAGAATTACAGAACATAATTACAGAATATAAAACGTGGTGAGAAAAAAAGCAATAAAAAGCTTCTTTAGAAAATGGAAAATATAATGTCTTCAAAATCTGCTTAGCAAAAATGGTACTAATAGACTATTAGTCAAAGGAATGATGCAAAACTATTTGCAGTCTTCACAGATTTAATATCTGCTTGTCACCCTCAAGCAACACGTATTTGCACAGTTGCACAGGTATCTTGGCAGGGCAGCTAGAAGCAAAGCTGCAATAGAAAAATAATTCCTAGAGTTCTAAAATTCCATCCTACTAGCACAGCAACTTACACTAGACACAAAACACTAATTAATGAAAACTAGAAGCCATTAATTGTTACTGAAGCACACATTCTACAAGCCTTTTCAAGTCCAATTGCTTAGATAAATGCCCCAAGGAGATTTGATAAAGGTATACCTGCAGATGAGTGCCTGATAAAAAGAAGGTAGTTTAAATATTGTAAGCCCCAAGAGGTTTTATTTCCTTAAGTCAAATCCAATACAAGATTACCACAGCTCCCACAACACCCAGGACTTCATACACTACCTCCTTTGAGCAGTGTCTGCAGAGACCTAGTCCCTATGTAATTATTCATGCAATTTGTTTTATTAATATTGAACATACACAACTCTGCAGATCTATTTCTTAATTAGGAAATACTCACAGGGGGTTCAGTGAAAGGGACAGGCTCTCCTACTTTCTTCAGGAAAGTTGCTAAAGATTTCAAAGAGATCTCGTGCAGCTCTATATTCTTCGCTTTTGCTTTCTCATACGTAGCCTTTACAGAAGCAACATCCCCATCCAATTCTGAGGAAAAAAAATAGAACCCAAAAAAACTCAGTGGTTACTGGTTTCTCTTTCCACCTGTTTTCACTCATGCTTTCATCGACTGCTGCTCAGACATTTGCTTGAGAAGCATTGGGATGAAACTGAAGCGACCCCTGACAGTTTCACTGCTGTCCCCGGGGTCCTAGAAGCAGTACAACAGTTCCTAGCACCTTGTAAACATCAAGGAAGCCATCATGTCCAGTTAAATTCATTCTGTTGCCTGGGAGGGAGAACACAAACACCTGCAGTATGGGAGCTGTCTCAGGTTTTACTTGTTCACATTTGGAAACATCATCTTTGCAACCATAGGAGCTATAAAAACAATGGCTCATAAAGAAAAAAAAAAAAAGGCTTTGTGCAGAAAAGGATAGCCTGTGTCCCTTTCTCGTGAGAAAAAGCTTCCCACTCACATCTGGCAAGTGGCTGAGCTCCTTTTTGAATGTGGGAGGCTACTGCAAAAACTGCATGAAATGACAGCTTAATGAAAGCATAGAAATCATTAACTTTCTACAACTTTAAAATAGATTTATTATGGGAAACACCAACAAAAAGAGCTAATACTTAGATTGCATTTAATGGACCACACAATTGTGGTTTTACATGTTTCTTCTTTTTCTAAAAGGTATATAGCAAAGGATGGTGCATCTCACCAGACTGAAGGAAAGCTAGCCCTGACAGTGGATCTCATCTCAGGATAAGGACAGGAGTAAAGGTCCTTTTATTTGTTCCATCATGGATGCCTGACAGATGATCAAACTTCTTTCAGCTGTGATCTATGTTCTACTGCATCTTTGCTAAAAACAATTATAATTTTATTTGCCCATTTTTTTGTTAATTAGAAACAGTGACCAACTGTGGTAATAACAGTAACTCTGCCACGTTTCATAGCCTTTCTAATTAAAAATAACAATGGCCTGAAAGGAGAATAATTTGTTCTCGCAAAAATTATGTTAATGCAAGGGTGGATTTGGCCCAATACAAGAAATCATGTTTGAAAGCTTACTAACTTTAAAATTACAAAAAAAAAAAACAAAACAAAACACCACCACCACCAACTCTGATTTTAAAGATCTTACTTCTACCCCTCATGGCTAGAGCACAATCTCAGCCTTCTCATTTTCAGTTGTGCTAAATGTTTTGCTGATGATCCCTTTAACAGTCAAATGATCAATGTCTCATACAGGTAAGATACTTGCACAGAATAACTTGAGAACAGCTTTTAAAACTCTTTGCTTGTACTGAAAGTCTCCTCTAGAACCTGGTAGGAGCCAGGTGCATCTCTGCCTGAAGAGAGTACAGCAAGCACCTCTTCATACAGAGTATAGCTTCATGTGTTCAAATGCCCTCTAACCACTGTTTTAGGTACAGTAGA
>VZUA01016245.1:7092-22745 GCA_013401035.1 Horornis vulcanius
GTGCTGCTTCCCAAACCAAGGCTTGGTTGGTCCAGTTGAGAGGGTTTGGTGACAAGACTCTCTGTATTCACAATTCTTGTAAACAGAATGTCTCCCTCATGCAGAAATAGGTTAACTTATTAAAAAATCCACACAAGAACTGTGGATTGCTGAGTTTCCATCACTGGGAAGTACATTGTTCCAACTCTGAAATTATACAGTCTAAAATCATCATCATGTATTTTCATCAGGATGAAATATCGGGAGCTCTGCTTAGTGCAAGGTTTTATTAATGATGTGCTGTCAGAAGCTGGATGCTCTGCATATTTGCATATTAAACAGCTGAGTGAAGAAACATTCCTTTTATTGCTGCAGGGAATAAATCAGTTTAAAGCAAGTTCTCATCATTTATACTCCTTTCAGCTAAGTCTTCTTTTATTGAAATAAATTGTTGAAGTGCTTTGCTCATTCTTTGAATACTGATGAAATTTACCTTGATAGGGCCTCAGGAAAAATAACATTTTCTTAAAGGTGCAGTGTTGTTCTCTAGGTAAATACAGCTTAACTTTTAGAAATTGTCTGTAAGAAAATTTGTGCATCTCCAGCCACGCAAAATCTTATTTTGGTTATAGACTCTGTATAGGCATTTGAAGATGTTTGTGTAATTTCTGTAGGGCTGCCCACCTGGAAATCTGAGCAGCAACTTCACACAGCAGAGAAAACTTACACTGTTTTTATTCTCTGTACATTCATTAGTGGCTGTTTAGTGAAGGGACCTTTCTGCTGCCTCACATTGTGCATTGCAGATGAGGATCAGCTTCCCTTGTCTGTGAGCTGTCTGTTGGTGGCAGCCTGAGTTTAGAAGTCGATGTCTGGAAGAACTAGAACAAAGTCAGTACCAAAGAAAAAAAGTTTGTATTTTATTTTCTGTTCTTTCATCATGCTTGAAATGAAGCATACAAACATGTCATGAGACCCTGGTTTTCCCAAATTTACGTAAATAAATAATTTTGAAACCGTAGTTGGTTAAAAGATGAGTTTTATAGTCTGTCATTTTTCCAGGCATGAACTAGAAGAGTGCAGTAGAGGAAAAATAATTTAAAATTAAGTGAGTGTATTTGAAGTCAGATGGAGCTTGGACATTTTATTTAATGCTACTGTATTATATTGGCTAGCACTGAAATGTTGTCTGTCACAATAAACAGCAAAATGGTTAAAGTATCAAAGAAATATTATACTGTGTGTATTCTTATATTTTATTTTAAAAGGTTGCAGCAGCAAGCCATTACATGCCTTTCTTATGTCATACGAAGTATTTCAATATATAAATCATTTGTGACAGGAGCTTCTTGTTTTTAAGTGGAAAATCTGCATTTAATAACATGAAAATAATGTCAAAACATCCTCTCCTAGATGGTTGCCAAGTGAACTGTTGCTTTTCATTTATGTTTTATTTTTGGAGGTTGGGCTTTGCAGGAATATTTTCAGATACTTAGAAAAATAGTGATCCATTGCAGCTGTAGTTTATTTTAATTGGACAGCACTAAGTGAGCTGACTTTATGATAAACAGTGCAGCCAGCAGCTAGTGCACTTTCACTTTAAAGATTATACAGAAAATAAAATCCTTCAAGCTAAAGTCATAAAGAATCAAACTGGAATTACTTTTAGAACATATGTCTGTGTTTGTCTCGGTGTGTGTTGTAAGGGATACCTGATCCTAAAGGCATAATAAGCTTTAAAAAGTATATTTTCCTCACCACCTAACCAACATCCAACTATCAAAATCTTGATATTAATGATATTTTGGTTTATTTTAATTATTTAGATTTTTCATTATGAATTAATAGGTATAATATTTTATGTATAGTGTCAGAATATTCTCAAGTGCACTGATTCTGCAATTGGAAATCCTGATAATACTTCTTACCTCTTCCAAGATTTATCTACTAATGTTCTGAGGTGTTATCCCTGTAAAAGGCTGTCATACCTTTGATTTCTTTATTGCTATTCAAAAATATAAAAGAGCTTTTCTTAATGTAAAGAGCTTTTTTTTTTTTTTAAGCTATATGTGATTTTTTTTTCTCCTGTGATTGAATAGGAAGTCTGACATAAATTCACTTGCTGACATTTGGATGTTTATAAGGATGATTTGGTTTAGTGGTTAGACCTATTGTATTTCACAGGGGTGTTGTCAGGCTTAATTAATTATGCTGCAGCAATATGCAGTGCAGGTTTTTGTGCCAGCATCTTCACAGCGCTTCACAGGGAACTTCTAGTACAGGATGGTTATTACCAGACCAGCTGATTTTTGCCTCTGCCTCCTTGTGTGCATCTTTAGCCAGTAAAGATGTGTCCGTTTGCAAGAAGAGATTTATCNGGAAAGGGAGCTGGAGAGCCAATACTGACTCAAATTGTTGTAAAAAAAAACAGAGCAAGAAAAATCCCATCCCAGTTTGCCTGCCATCTGCTGCTCTTGCTTTTAAGGATGGTTCAGATGGAAAATGGTCATATCTCCTATTTTCTTCTGGTTGTTGTAGCCATCAGAGCTGGAAATGTCATATAGAGCATTTTGCCTAAGTGCCCCTTGTGAGGTTAGGAGAACTTCTGAGAGTATGTTGTTATAGATCTTTTGTTTGTTTCTTCCTGGAGAAGTTACAAATGACTCATGCTCTGGGGCATTTGCTACCACCATAAGGAAACTGTCCAACAGTGTAAGAAGCTTCAGTGCTTGATTTTTTTCCCCCAGATCTTCAGCCTGAGGCAGGATGTAAAATGTAGGAAAAGAGAGAGTTGAGCTCTTTTTAGTGATGAGTCCACACTGAGATGTTTTTGTAGTACTGAAACATGAACTGTAAATCATCTGTTTGAGGACAAATTAAATATAGGGAAAACACTGCATCATGTGTTCATAATTTCCAAAGAGTAAAGAAAGATGAAAATAACAAGGTGTAAACTCGTAAAAATGTGTTTAAATTGGCATCTTTGAAATAAATTTGTTCTTATTTGTGTAAGACAGAAAAAATACCTGTTTTTTAGAAATAATTGCTACAAATATTATTGAAAATTACTCGGGGAATCAGGTTGTTTTATAAAGGAATGCCAGCGGTTTTGATTTCCTCTCCCAACCACCAGGCAAGTTTCTGTAATCTTCCTTCCTTGGGGAATTTTCAGGAATAGCAGGAATGTTTGGGATCAAGTACACCAAGTAAACCGTGTGTCTTAAATCTTCTGGCCTTTGCTTGTTTGGCCTTTTTTGTTGCTTTCTTGATGAGCTCTGGGTCCGTTTGAGGGATTTTTGTGCGGAGGGTAGGTGGCGTCTCTGTGCCAGCCGTGCTCAATCCCAGGCTTGCAGCTTCCCTGGGAAACGTGGGGCTCAGAGGGACCATGAGCTAATCCGTCCTGCTAAAAGGTTTAGTCCTGTCTCTGTGAAAATTGAGCACTGTAATTCTTCTTTGCTGCTGTTGTTGTTTTTAACCCAGTCTGATTTACCCATCCCTCCAGATGACTTTGAGGAGAAAAAATGCTCTTAGCGTCGTAGGTTGAGTAACGAGAGTAAATTGCTTTGCTGCTGAGAACTCTACAGGGAAGGGTGTAGGAGGGGAGGAATTTTGGCTGCAAAAAAAGTGGTATCTCTTGAGAAGCCCTGCCTATCTGAGTTGTAGTTTTTAAATGGTGCATTTAGTCAGAGTTCGTGCCTTTATATATTAGCTTTGGCAAGTTGTTACTGTTTTTAGGTTACACGGGGAAGGTTTGTCAAGCCTGCTGGGATGATGAAGACAACAGTTGTTTTTTTTCATGTGTCCTTGCTCCATGATAATACTTGAAAACACTTGTTGCCTTGAAAAGGTGTGGCAAGAGGATCTGAGCAGGAAAATTCCGGAATGATTCAGCCTGCAAAGGTTTCCTTTGTTCTAACCAATGCAGAATGGGCTTGAACTAAAAATAAGCCAAAAGCCACCTCTGAAGCTGCCGTTAAAACTTGATATTTGTGTTCAGCACCCAGGTAAAGGTGAGGAGGACTCTGTGGCCACACAGAGCTTGTGCTACTCCGTGTTGGCACCTGCCAGGTTTCAGAGTCCCCTGGTGTCACCCTGGGGCTGGCACTCGGAATGGTGACCGAGAGCACTCAGTCTCTGCCTGCAGGAGCTGGAGCCCTGCTCTCTGCGTGTGCTTTTGTTGTGCTGAACAATGAAACCTGGTCTTGGCTGAGCTCTTGGAGTGCCTGTGCAATAGCAAACAATACTCTGCCACCACACATAGCAAACCCGAAATAATATGGCAGTGATTGGCTGCAGGTTTTCGATGCAGAAGCATCAGTCTGATGCTGGCACACAAACTAGCACTCCAGAAGTCACTAGAGGCCTCTAAATCTCTGTAGTACCCTTGTTAGTAGATGCCTGGGGATTTGCTGTTATTTTAAGATTTTTCTATTTCAGCACTATAAAATAGGGCACAATTTAACTGAAGGTGAAAATAACTATTATATATATTTTATTAATATCTACTTTGTTCTTCAGTTGTTTATACTGTGTGGAAGATGATCTCTTATCCAAAAGGATATGTCTTGCTTTGGCTTCTCTTGAAGAAGCGCAACCATAAATTGATTGATTCAATACAAGGAAAGAGAAGTTGTGACTGCCATGAGTTACTTGTAACAAAAGTGTAAATATCTCAATTTACCGTACAGTTCCCTGGTTGATACATCATTTAAACTGACTGGTTTTATTTTCCTTGTTGGCCTTTGATTTCTTGTTTAACTTCTTGAAGGAAGCAATTGAAATTTTCAGCTGCAAAACATGTGGACAATAAAGGAGACCTCCATCAAAAACTACCTAAAACTGACTAAGGTTCTTAATTTTTTGGGAAAAGCCTGGGGTAGCAGAGGATGGTAGCTGAGTAAACATCAAAACACTGGGACATATTGCCAATTAGCAGAGAAGGCAGTTCTCAGATGTAAAAGAGCAAAATCTGATATAATTTTAAAGTCAAGGGGGATTTCAGAGCAATTTATGATCCTCTCCTTCACTTCTGAGAAAAATTCAGCATAGCTTTCTTTTTACTTCTTTCAGTATGGTAGGAAAGACACACATGGGGAAAGGCCAAACTACCACTAGTACTAAACTACTCTCCAAAACCAGACCCATCTTTATCTTCCCAGTGGAAAAAATACAAAAAAATGAGACTCCATTCCTTTTTTTTTTACGTGTTGTGCAACTAATGCCATAAAGACAATTAGGTGTTACTTGAGATGCATGTATAGCTGCCACATTTATGATATTTTAATAGAAATTGTGTTTCTGTTCAGTATCATCAGTGCTTGGCTGAGGGAATGCAAATGGTCTTTAGCCTGAACAAGTGCAAGTTATGTATTTATAAAGTTTATTCAATTTTTAAAGAAAAAATGAAAGGTTCTGCGTTTCCTCTGGGTTTCTGTTTTGTTGCAGTATTCAAAACTGCAAAAGAGAAATCAGTTTGGAAATCTGAGCTACTGTAATCTTCTACTCCCTTAACATTGAAGCACTTCTTCCGTTGAGGTATTATAAACAATTAACATAGTTGGAATTAAATGAACAAATATCCAGAGATAAGTCTATTTTTATGCTTTTGGGGTGCTCTAATTGTAGCTGTATTTTTGTTACTGTATTTTATTAAATTTATATGACCTCATATATGAATATATATGAGTGAGGTTGGATGATGGGGAGACAATCCAATAAATGCCTTCTGGATGGGTAACTGTTATCTGTAGATCACCATTTCTGCTTTATGTTGTCTTTGTGGGCAATAGGGGAAAGTGATTTAGAACTGTATGAGAGTACTATGTCTGGATTTATGATATACCACACTATATGAGATGATAATTAAGACTCTCTTCCTTGTTTTTAATAAATATTCTTCATAAATGAGAGCAGAATTCTATTTTAAAATAGAAAAGCTGTAATAAAATCCCAGGTCAGCTGTGGCTCAGCACGGGGGTGAAGGGTAGAGGAAATATCCAANTTTTTTACGTGTTGTGCAACTAATGCCATAAAGACAATTAGGTGTTACTTGAGATGCATGTATAGCTGCCACATTTATGATATTTTAATAGAAATTGTGTTTCTGTTCAGTATCATCAGTGCTTGGCTGAGGGAATGCAAATGGTCTTTAGCCTGAACAAGTGCAAGTTATGTATTTATAAAGTTTATTCAATTTTTAAAGAAAAAATGAAAGGTTCTGCGTTTCCTCTGGGTTTCTGTTTTGTTGCAGTATTCAAAACTGCAAAAGAGAAATCAGTTTGGAAATCTGAGCTACTGTAATCTTCTACTCCCTTAACATTGAAGCACTTCTTCCATTGAGGTATTATAAACAATTAACATAGTTGGAATTAAATGAACAAATATCCAGAGATAAGTCTATTTTTATGCTTTTGGGGTGCTCTAATTGTAGCTGTATTTTTGTTACTGTATTTTATTAAATTTATATGACCTCATATATGAATATATATGAGTGAGGTTGGATGATGGGGAGACAATCCAATAAATGCCTTCTGGATGGGTAACTGTTATCTGTAGATCACCATTTCTGCTTTATGTTGTCTTTGTGGGCAATAGGGGAAAGTGATTTAGAACTGTATGAGAGTACTATGTCTGGATTTATGATATACCACACTATATGAGATGATAATTAAGACTCTCTTCCTTGTTTTTAATAAATATCCTTCATAAATGAGAGCAGAATTTTATTTTAAAATAGAAAAGCTGTAATACAATCCCAGGTCAGCTGTGGCTCAGCAAGGGGGTGAAGGGTAGAGGAAATATCCAAATGAACCCTTTAAAAACTGTGATCTTAAAATACACAGAGGATTCACATAAGTGAAATCATATGCATTACAGAAATAGGGATCTATTTGATATTGCTGTAAAACTTCTTATTGACTTCCTTCACTTGTTCACTCTTGTCTGTGTCATACCTTGGAGAAGACTCTCCTTTTGTTCTATATATTTGACATTAAGCATCTTGAATTTTATCAGATCTCCTCATGCCCTTCTCTCCAGCACACATTACAAAACTCTTGATGCTTGCAGATACAGTATGCATGACATATTATCTTATTTAGGAGATACACCTTTGGAGATACTGCTGTAATAATAAACTAGCTGAATTTGACTTAACTAATTTGGGTGTGGAGAAAATATAGTGAAATTAACCTAATAAAATTCCTTGGACTTGGCTTTGTAATTGGCTGTAGCTTTATTTTTGAAGCTGTGATTATCTCAGTATTAGTAAAAAAATGATGTTGTGAAAATGATAAAAAGGTATCTGGAACAAACATACTTCAAAATCCTGACCATTCCCTCCTGGAGCTGCTCTTCTGGAACTACTGCAAGAGCCATTGAACACTTTTAATTTTTTTTGTTTATATCTTGGGGTAATACCAAAGGTCAAGCAGCTGGAAAAAAGGATTTAGAGCAGGCCCAAGTTAAGCAGACTCAATTCCTTGGCATTACAACTTTAGTTTTAATTGAAGATATACAAACTAGCAAACTTTCTGGCTTCGACTCATTTACTCAGCTAGGAGGACCAAGTCTAAGCAAATGTGAAACTAAACCCATAAAAGAGATTCCATCTTCTTCAAGGTGTGTTTTGGCCAGTGCTTGGTCAGAGCAAGAAACTCTTTTGGATGGTGGGATGCAGTGCAGCCCCTGGGTGATGGTCACAAACAGGATTTGATGGCTCAGCCTTAGCCCAAGGACAGTCCAGACTGATTCCAGTGAGAAATTCTCTCTACCATTCCTTTATCCAGAAGTATCTGGGGATGTACACACACACACACACACACACACACANTTCTATGCACATGCTTCTCTCTCTATACTTCTATATACTGTATAGATAATACACAGATGTTCTGTGAGTGATGTGTTTGACAGGGCTCATCCACGTCGTGCAGGATGTGACCCCATGTTCACTTGGTCACATTGCTCAGGCTCTGATGTTCTGATACTCCTCAGCTCTTGGAGGGTGAGGTGTTTCCTCTTAGAAGACACATTTGCTTTGCCTGCAGACAACACTTCACTGCAAGCTTTTATTTCACACTTTTCTCATGTTTTATTCTCTTACACTGTTCCATAGGCTATGCCTGTTTGTGGGGTAATAGCTACAGATGTTTTGTCATGGGATTGTTCTGTAAGGACAATTAATGGGGTTGGGTTTTGGGCTCTGGAGAGCTGTTCAGTAATTGGATAGTTTCTGGTGTCATAGGAAATACAATATGGCACAGTGCATACTTCAGTGTGCAATATCTGATTTTCAGACCAAACCTTCAACCTGAAGTTTAAAGTTGGTTCTTGGATTTGGCTGGTAGCAGTGCAGAATAGAGATACAAAACTGCTTACTGATTGAGTCCCACTTAATAAAATATATTAATGTTAAATATGTAAATGATTTAGTCTTGCTCTGGAAAGGAAGAAAACTCCTGCCTTTAATTTATTGCTCTGGAACATCCTTAAAGAGAGCTCAGAGGAACAATTATTTTCTGGACCTTTTTTTAGAAAGCAGCAAAATCTTCTAAACCTCCCTTTACTTTTCTCTCCTTCAAGACCTCCCCTTCACCTCCAAATCAGCAGTTAAACCACAAAATTGATCAATAAAACTTATTTTATTCTGCATTAGAAGGTGCAGACATTATTAACCAATTATTCCTATATCAGTTTTTATAAATATGGAAATGTAGATGGTGGTGTAACTACTGTATAGTTACTCTTTTATGAGACTGAGTGGTATTTAAGCAGATCATTTTCTCACTAGACTCAGCTTTCTTCAAGTATCAGTTCATTCTTTCGGAGACAAGAACTTCAAGAAACCATAAAATCTGAGTAAATTAATAAAACTGTGAACCTGATGCTAGTATATAACGCTTCTATAAAACTTTTATAGTAAATTGGTTAGACTGTTATTGAATCCACTCAGCACAGATGCTGATGGAAGGCATCCATTGGTTGCTAATATATTTGACAATCTGCAGTGCATTTATGAGCAAAGAATGCAAACAGTGTAACTCTCATGTTCTGGTTTGGGTGGCAAATATTAATTGCAGTATGGTAGTGAAAACCCAGGACTGTAGATTTGGTGGGTGTTTTTCTTAAATCATCTTTTCTAAAATGATGTGTTCTTTGAAAGGTGAATATCAGGATGATCTTACCACCCTAATATACTCTGTGATTGTGAGATCAGTCCACATGAGAGCTCAAAAAAAATGTATAAACATTTCAATAAAAATAAGTACCTACTTTCTAGGCCCACATCATATTTGCCATGCTAGCTTGCACTGAGAGACCACTTTAAAAATGTAGAAAACGTTGACAGTTTTTGTTGGATGTGCTTGAAGATAAATAGAGCTGTTGAAAAAGACACTTAGACATTTAAGTGCAAGAAGCCACACTTGGGCTTTTAGCATACATGTATGTCTAAACTGTGAAAATGTGAAAGCAAAGGTTATGATTCATAGGCCAATGGTTTCTTTCCATACCAATTTTTTATTAGCATATGAAGTACAGGAGCTTACTCCAGGTATTCTCCTTGAACTTGATTTAAACCACTGGCAGCTCTCTAACACTAGGAGCTGTGGTATTTTGCCATGCATCATACCCCTCTTCTTGTTATTACTAAATTGCTTGCTTATACCTTGTGATGGGTCCTTCAGTTTCTCATAAATAAATAAGGCATCTGTGAATATTTGCAGGCAGGTTTTAAAGCTCTGAATCTGCTCTAATACTTAAAAAAAAAAAAGAAAAAAAAAAAAAGAGAGCAAATAAAGCAAGATTTCTTTTCCTTCCAATGTTCCTCCAGTATGAAGCAAAATATTATTAATCTAGACTGCCTGCTACTTTCATTTACCATGTAGCTGCTCATGGGATTACAGGCACAAAGGTTTCATAAATTTCAAATGAAATATGAACATTTGTTGTCAAAATACTGTTAAGCTATAAAAGCTCTGCTAGTAGTCGTCCTGCTCTTTTATTGTAACATTTATATCCGTGGGCGTNTTTTCATCCAGGTGACAGATAACAAGGCAGGGGATTGGAAAAGACATACTTCTCATTTTTCAGACTATGGCAGATCCTTTCTGTAATTATGTGGCATTGCAAGGACCTTATCTAAGTAAGCATAGCACCTTAGATAAAATTTAGCATATAGCTGCCTGGAGAAGCAGGCAAAATCTTTTTTTTTTTTTTCCCTCAAAAGTATAGCAATGTGTCTGTCCTGTCTGCTTCCTTCCTCTCTTTGTGTAGCACTCAGCCCAGTGGTGTTATTTGACATGGCACTTGTCATACAGCATGGGGGAAATAAAAGATAGAAAGATAAGGGACACGTGTATCTCTCTGCTGCTTAATGCCTGGGTGTTTAGAGTCACAGAGCTGTGCCACTAAAACTTTTACCTGTGTGAGCAGAACCTGTCCAGCTTAATAGGATTCTTTATGGGAATAGCACTGTGCATAAATTGTGGTGTTCAACTCTACCTGAAATTACAGGAAGCTTGTTCACTGTATAGGTATTTACAAAAATGAATATGTTCAGAAATCCAAACACAGAAGTCTCTGCTTTTTAATATCCAGATTATAAATTTTTATTGATAATGTAGCATTAAAAATAGGCTAAATAATTCAGATTCTACTTCAATAACATCACTTAAAATACCATAGTCAATACAGTTTGCTTAGAATTTCTATTAGAAGATATGTATAGGGTGCTAAAATAGTCATTCATTCTTTGTCCAAGGTATAAGGTGGGTTTCTATACTGTGAAAAACGATTATGACATGTTAAAACTGTGTAATAGTAAGCAGACACTTTTCAGTGCTGATGGGTGAATTCTGGAAATGCTCTATTTATTTTCTCTCTATTGACTAGTTGCATTCAGGCAAGACTGCCAGTGCATTGACTTGGAAAACAACTGAGACTGAACAATTTCAAACCATTGACATTATACTGCTTCATTTGTGAACTGCATTGCTTCTGCATGCACCAGTTACTTTTTTATGGAGTGCCTGCATGTTTAGGAAGCTTTCAAAAAACGAGAGATGTAAGCTAGCTTAGAAAGAAAGCTGTCCGTTTTATCAATTTTATGTTTATAAGACCACTGAATAAAACAGGCTGGCAGTTTTTAAAAAATAAAGTCATGTGGCAATTCCTGTATCTGCTCTGCATGCACTTTGATGCAGTATTTAAAAAAAAAAACCAAACCAAAACCTAAGAAAAGGAAAAGTTTATGAGTTTAAAATTTCTCCATAGAGAATATTTTCAGCTTTTGAAACAATATAATTTCCAGCTGCTACCTTCAAGGCAACTTTTGCCAAGTGTTTTGTAGCACCAGCGTACAGAAAAATGAATGAGAAATTAATTTGCGTCTGAGATTTAATTTGTGTCTCTGACTGTCTGTCTCCATCATGCTGATCAAGCTTCTTTGTTACCAATTCACATCACTTCTTACTAGCATCATTTCTGCTACACTAGTGTTGGCTTTGTCTGGAAAAGCACTGTTATTGTGAGGAGTGTTTTCTTGTGTTATTGTGACCAGTGTTCTCTTGCTCTGAGAGCTGGAATAGGACAACTCACCAGTAACTGGGAATTTAATGAGCTGAGTGTCAGGGCTGTGTCCTGCACAAGCCCCAGAGCCAGGATGTGGCCACTCCTGGCTACAGCTGTGCTTAATCCCTTGTGTGTAGACTCATCACGGGTTACTCTAAGTGACCAGTCTCTAAATGACACTGCCTGATCTTTATTCATATTTTTTTCCTGTATCTGATCTGTTAATTAAGCAAGAAAAAGGGGGGAAGAAATTCCTCCTACTGAGGATATACCTCAGGGAACCTATGGCCTCTGAGATCAGGACTGAGGCCTACCCTTTCCTACACTAAGTTGAGAGAAGCAATGCAATAAAAACACTTGTAATAAAGGACAGAAAAATACTGTTACTTCTTTCTTCTGACAAAGACAAGGCAAAGTCACGCCAGCCTCCTGCTCCTACAGCAGCAGCAGCATTGACAAAAGCTGCTAAAAGCTCGTGTCTTTGTGCCCACACTGTGCCCACAGTGTCCTCTGCTCCCCTCAGTGATTTATTATAGCTGTAGTTGTTTGTAATTTAGGGAATAATTCTGCTTATCTAGTTTATGATGATGCATAGGAGCCCTTCACACTCTCCTAGCAGCACCACTGGTCTTCTAAGCAGAATAAAACACAGTGCTGGGTGGTGAAGACAACTGGAATATGCTTTTTGTAGCCCAGCAAGCAATGTGATTCCTTATACACCTGAGGACAGCTTCCACGGTGTAAAAACCATCTTTTCTGCTCACCTTCTTGAGGGTAGACATCTTTTTACTGTAACTTTGTTTTTACACCCTAAGTTGGTGATTGACTGCTTGCACTGTATGGACACTTTGTATCCTGTTGGATGTAATGCATAAAGCTTGTTTTCATGAGAGAATGTGAACCATTGAGTTATCACCTACCCATTTTGAAAGAAACCAGGGACCTTTAAATGATGGATTATGAACTAATTCTTAGTATAGAGGTTGAACTTACTGTCTCTGGCCAGAAATGAGAATATTGCCATCTTGATCAAAATGGAGGTCAGTGATATGATGGCTGCAGTTCCAGCTTCTTAGACCTTTTATTTCATTATGAGATACAGAATATTTAAACTCTGTCATTTAGAAAGTCCAAAATGTATCATATTTTAATTAATTTACCTGGCCACCTATGAATGCTTTTCCTAGCTGCTGATGGCAGTTACTCTTTGTGTAAGAAAGATGGAGCCCAAATATTCGTGTAGAGACTGATATTCCTTAGATTTGCTTTTCACTTCAGCCTCTCCTTTGGTGTGGAAGGAAAAGTGGGAAGAGGAGCACAAAGGAGGCTGTGATGGTCTTTGCCAGGCCCCAGCTCTGCAGAATTGGGTGCCCAAGGTCTGCTCTGCCCCAGACCTGTGCCACAGGGTGGGGATACACCCGCTGTGTGCTTTGGATACACATCCTGCACCGATGCTCATTCATGCTTTGTTGAAGACATTGGCTTTTTGCAGTCAAAGGTTGTGGCTTTCAGTCAGAAAGCTTTCATAAGCTTATTGACTGCACTTCATGGGCAGCGTTTGATACATTGCCAGGGATCAGATGTTGCATCTTGTTTCCAAATTGTTGACACAACCCACCTCAGGAGCAACTCGGATCTAAGTCCTGGGAGAGCCACTGGAGAAATCTGCTGCATTCAGAGGTCAAATTTTACTTACCTTGTGGCACCAGATAGTGAAAATACCACATAGTTTCATGGGATCTTTTCTGTATGGATGAAAATGCATGAGCATTTTTTGGTGTAATTCATGCAGTTCTGCTGCTGTTGGTGGGTTGGAATTTGCTCAGATGGGGTCAGGTGTGACTCAGTCATTCTTGGCCATGAAGGGGTTGTCCTCGTGGTCAAGGCACAACTGCACAATCAGATGTTTCCTATACTAGCCAGAAGTTTTTCCCATGTTAAACCTTCCCCCCAGCCATGGTGTACTTTTTAGGAATTAACATTAGAGTGGGGTTTTTTCTTTTTCACATCTTGTCGAGAAAAGGAAATGAAGAATCTCACTGCTGTCATTGAGAAAATACATTATCTCAGAAAAATGTGCTGTAGACTATAACTCTCACCATATGGCTCTTGCTTCATCAGTTGAAGAGAACTGTTTGTGAAATCTTGAGCTTGTTTTTTTGTTCCTGTTTTCTGATCCTGCCCAGATAGTTTTCAGTGCTTCCAAATATTTATATTCTGATAGGCTCCCTTGTGAACTTCTCAAGCACATTATAATGGCTTCAGAAACAAAGGCCATTAGAGAAAGAAAGGGCAGGCATGAACTGAAAGGCAAATAACATCTTAAAATATGTAGAGGTAGGCTGTAAATGAGATTGNAAAGCAAGCAAGCGAAAGCCTCTCTGGCTGGTTATCTGAATGTGGAATCCGCTGCTGAAAGGACCCTGGCCCTCCTGTTAACACAATACTTTTATCCGGTAATCACAGCCTGCGGGAGACAAAATAACAATTCATCTGGAAAACGAGATTAACTCATTTAAGTTAGGCAGTGATCACAGAGAGAAACACGTTGGTGTTATCTGTCTGAACGAAAGCATACAGATTGGAGGGCCATTCCGGTTCAGAGGGTCCATGTAGCAGGCCCGGCTTGTTGAAAGTAATTGGACCCTGTCAGAGTATGCCTTTGTGAGATATGGATATTACAATGGAATTCTATTAATCTCTGACAAATCCCCTCTCATCTGATAAAGGCTGTATACCTCTGCTCTTCATTACAACGACTCGCCACTGCTCTGTGGGGACTGGTGGGGCTGAGCCCCTGTGGCTGTGTCACAGGTGAAAGGTGGTGCTGCCCCTTCTGGGGGTCTTTTAATCTCTGTAGTGCCAGGATTGCTGGGCTGCTGCTTGGTGATTTGTTCACATTTTTATGAACTTTTCTCTTTAGTTTATTTTCAGGGAAAAAACCCAAAAACTTATTTTTCTGCTTCAGTATCCTAACTCAAAGTTGTTTATCAGAAGCTTGGACTGCATGTTTGCCCCCTGTGCATACAAGTGAAATACAACCAAGTACAAGAGTGATTGAAAGCATTGAAAGTAGTTTTAGCATTTAAGTCTCCTGTCATTAGATATATCATTTTACTCAGGGGAGAAAAATATTATTTTTTTAAATCTGAACACGAATGGATTTCTGGTGGGTTATGTTTCCTAAAATGTTCTGCAATATTGCTTTTAATAAATGTTCAAAAATTCAAAGGTCATTTTTCATGCTAAAAATATCCGTCTGCTTTCTCCAAAAGATACAGTGTGGCAAAGCCATATGGATTTCTGATTCCTTTTCTGAAGTAGAGTGAGAAAGATTTAAAAAGTCAAATGCAGCCATCCTATATTATCTTAAAATATAACCTTTGCAATATACCTAAGTCTCCTTCATGGTATTGTACACACATTTAGCAATAGAGAGGGAGAAACAGTGCAAAAGCATTCAGGTAAGTTAGATGGAGTTCAGCATTAATAGCTGAAATATCAGTTAGCAAGGGATATAATAGCATTTTAGGGTTTGGCTTATAGTTGTAATAATACCATCTTTCAAAATTCTGCTCGTTCACTCACCCCAGGTGAGTACTTCTCTTCGATAACTGAGGAAATATCACCAGGTTGTATTTTGGTTTGGGTTTTTTGTTATTGGCAGTCTTGGTGGGAAATGCAGGTGAGGAGATCTCACACTGTGGGAATTGCACATTGCACTTGCAGTTTAATAGGCCCCACATCTATTTTTAATGCCTGATGTCTTAATCTTTTTAGTTAAAATTAGTTTTGCAAGCCTGACTTAGCTGATGTGAAGAGGATCACAATTTATTTTACAAAGGCCAGCAGGATCAGTCTCTTTTATTGGTCACTGCTTAAATTTACCTGCTGTCCTCACAAACTCATAAAGTTTTGAACCAAGGCCCAGGTTTTGCTATATACAAATGTCTCCCTGGCTCTTACAGTAGTTGGTAGCCATGTTCAAAATTCCAAAGGAGGAATTATCCTGCAAGCATGGAATAAAATCAGGTTTCCGTATTATTGCAGGAGGAAGCGTAAAATCAATAACTGAATTCAAAATAATTTTACTAAAGCCATAG
>VZUA01016247.1:0-21841 GCA_013401035.1 Horornis vulcanius
CAAAAAGGTTGGGTTTTTTTCCCAACATATAAATTAAATCTTCTTTGTTCCAAATTGATGTAATTTCTTTTTATTTTCTCTGAGTAACTGTGGAGACAAGTTTATCACAGTCCTCTCTCAAATAACCTTTAGAGCAATCCATCAGAAGATTGATATCTAATCACCCTCCCCAAACCTGCTTGTGGCTGGGGTAAGTAAGAACAATCTTCTCTCACAGTCAATGCTTCAACATCATGTAACCCAGACTCTCCAGTTTCTCCACATCTATTTTAACCAAACAAAATGTGGCATTTGAGATCATTTTCTGGGAAAGAGAAGAAAGCTGTCATTATCTCCTGTGAGATATGCATGATGCTGCTATTAGTACAGCTGAGATGAATTAACAGCATTAAAATATTACATCATAATCTGCTCAGAATCAACCTCAAACGCCAGCCTCCCTTTTTGGCCAATAAGTATACTTATTTATAGACTTGATTTTTCTTTCTTGAGTATTGCACCATGCACTGTCATTTCTGAATGTCAGCCTTATTTGGGTTTTGTTCTTTGTGATTCCTCACACTGAGTTTGAATTCTAGTCCTTGATGGTCCACAAATCTTCCAGCACGGTGTGTCACATTTCAGCCCGATTTCTCTGTCCTTTCAGCTCTTCCCTGGAATGTTTACTTTGTTAAGGAAAGGCCCTTGCAGGAGCATATATAAAGATGGACACCAAATTCCTGAGGCGTGCTCCCTCAAACTGTATTTCCAAACAGCTGGGTGTATTATATTTATATCAATGTCCATTAACTTGCTTTTGTGAGTATCATGTGATGCCACTTAAAACCTTACTGAAGTCAAGAAATATCTGGTTCTAATGCTGCCAACTTATCCACCAAGTCAGAGACTGTTCTTCAGATCCTCATGCTGATGATTTTCAGTCTTGTTGATGTCTTCTAAGTAATTCTAAGCAGATTTTATAGTTGCTTGTTTGAGAACTCTTTCTGATATTGAATGTAGAATCATTGGTTTACTGTTTGCCAAGTCCTTGACAAACACAGGCAAAATGTCTGATCTTTTGTCACCAGAATGGGCTCTCTTCCTGCCTCCCTTCTTCAGTGGTGCCAGTGTTTCCCCCTTAAGAGACACTGGAAAGGGAAAATATATACAGTACTATATTCTCAAGTTATGAAGCCAATATTGTTTTTCAAAAGGAAAAATAAATGAAAAAAATTATGACTGACTGATCCCAGTTTTCAAGGTGAGGGAAGGAAGGTGTGAACATACTTTGAGTGTGGCAGAAAAGACAGTAAGAAGACATGTATCTTTACAACAAGCACATTATTCCCGCTGTTAATCCTTAATTTCTAACAGCCTTTTTCCCACCTGAAAAGTCTCCCTTTCTCTCATGTCTAGATCAATTTTATTTCTTTAAGAGTCTCCTGTGACTGATCCAGTTCAAATGCTTTCTAGGAACCCAGCTAGATAACACGAGTGAGATCTGATTTGTTTGCACATTTGTTGCCTTCAGATAACTCTAGGAAGTTTGTGGTGTATGACTTCACATTGCAGAAACCCTACAGCTTTTCATCAATATGTTGTATCTATCCATATGCCTACTAGATGTGATCTTCAGAATGTTTCTGTTATTTTGCCTGGTGTACATCATAGTTACCTGATTTTCCTATAAATTCTTCTTTCCTTTTTTCATCTGCAGCGAAACAACTGATTTTTGCATCTAACAGCACCATTTCAATGGAGCACCATTTATTCACTGGTTTTAGCCCAAAGAGGTGAAATTCATTGTGTCATAAGACTTTTACAGAAGTTTCTTTATACTTTCTTAAGTCCTCAAACACTGATTTAACATTTGCACAGACATCACTCTGCAGAGTAAGGCCAGATCCTGAAGTGGCAGAGATATACATGGCTCTGGAGCTTTCAGCATTGTGTTAGAGTTAATAAAACCAACCCAGGTGTTTGCTAGTTCCCTGTCTAAGCAGTTAGCAGGATGGCTTTTTAATTTGGGTATCCCAGTCCATCCACAGGACATTACGTTTGATGAATGCCTCCTGCTGGAAACTGCCCTAGGCCCTCCTAATAGCCCAAAGTTGTTCTCATTTTTCTCTCCTTTGCTCTCCTCTGGCCTAGTACCCCACTAGAAACATGTCAGTGCAGCATCTCTTCACCAAGCATAGAGACCTCTGGCAATCTGCCTCCAGGATGCCTGGCTGAATCTGCTATCTGAACACTTTGTTAGTGCCTAAAAAAAGATGTGCAAGTGTTATATTCATGGTGCAATGGTTCAGGTCTTAGAAAACACCTGCAGCAGAGAACAGGTAAGTAAGAGAAAGGAAGTTGCAGTAAGCAGTATTTTCCTCCACTTAACCCCTTTCATTCACCAGGAGGGGATTATGGAAAGGAGCATAACTTCCTAGCTCAGGGATTTACCTTGCTTCTGAAGCAGCTTCTGAAAGTCAGCAGGGATGAGGTGTTGAGGACCAACACTCCAGAATTTCCCATTGTGTTACTGCATTTTGGTAAAACCAAAGCCAGCATAGCGTGACTTACTTGCTAATCCCAAGGTGTAGCGTGCCAGGATAGTTGCCAAGTTTTTAGACTACGTCTTTGTTGTCTTTCAGGCTGCAGATTGCCAAGATATGTGGTTTTGGCTGAGTTGGAAGCACTTTTTGTTTCAGTATGTCAACATAGCAGGCTGGTAGATCAAAACATTCTATTACTGAGTTCCGACATGCATGGGATACTGGCAAAGAAAGTGGTTTCTTTATCTCTTCAAAAACCAGGCAGTACAGGATGTGTTCATGTCTGTGATGTTTGCTTTTGATTCATTTCAAGTTTAGGAACACTGAGATGGTGGCAACTTAGATCTCAAATATAAGGTCATGACCAGAGGAGAAGTTGTTCATTGAAGAAATGAGGATAGTGACTGCAAGTCTTCAAGCCAGAAACCTGCAGAAATTTGATGTTTATATATTCATTCACCATTCACTTTCCACTTGCTCCCAAGACTGAGTGGCCTCTATCTGTGCGCTGCAGAGAATTTCTGTTTTGGTTTTGCCTTCCTTTGTCTGCCTGTTATGGCACTGTCACCAAATAATCTCACATTTCCTTTGTATTAATGCTTTGTACTCTGCATTCTTAGTGCCCTTGCTATAGTACAATTGTGTGGTTAGCCAGCCTTCAGCAGAAGCAAAGGAAGCCTTCACTGTCTGCCAGTTCTGAAACTGCATGATGTTCAGATTTATCTCCCAGGGAAGCTCCAGTTCAGTTTCTTCTCTGAACCACTAAAAGGCCTCACGTAGAGTGACTACATAGGCTAGAAAGTCAGTGCTACCTTGGTCTTGTGAGTGAGTCTGGAAGATAGCCAGTCCCCTGGCACAAATTGAGACTGCAATTCTTTGGTGTTCACCACTGAGTGTGCAGGATAATAAGAATATTTAATGAATCTACCAATTTCTAGTCTGTTCCTTCCTTTTGGCAGCAAAAGACAATATCATCCATAAACATAAACATTTTCTTTTTGATAACTCTTTCTGATACTTATGATTTGTTTTGTTCAACCAGGATTTCCTTCTGAGTTTCACTGTCTGCTTTTCTAGTATGGTTGAGGCTTCTGTCTGACAAGGAAAAAAATATGTGAACTCCACTAAAATAAGAAGTAAAACCATAGAACTGATCATCTGAAGACTTGGGACAGTTTCTGGATATAAGAGTTATAGAAAATAGATAAAAAGACGGCCTGCAAAGTCTGCTGTGGTTTCACTCTAAAGCACCTCCCTGTTGGAGCTGACCATCCCCAGGCTACCCAAAACTTCTTTGTAGAACACACAGCAAGGACATTCATGAAGCAGGCTCACCCAGGTACAGTGGAAACTTGCCATCTCCATGGCACTCATATGTACACCATCTTCTGCTGAAGAAAATTTCCTAGCAAACCCTTGATTCTAAGATTCAATGACTGACTAAAAGGGAAAAAAATGGTTTTGGGTAAAGCAAGAATGTTTGTGAGAAATCAGAGGCAGACTTAACCCCTGGGGGATTGACTTTGTTCCTGTTGCAGTCACTGTCTAAAAGACAGTGGTCAAGAAGTCATCAGCTGATTTAACTGAAGGTCTGAAGGAATCACAAAGAGTTAGTGAGGAAATACCAATCCACAGGAGATTTTGGTAAAACATGTTTCGTGGGGAATGAGTCACATGAAAAGTCTGTCTGGAATTCACCAGCAATATGGAAGAAACAAAGGATTCTGGCTGACTGAGAACACGATTGCAGATGGCACAAAAATCAGAGGAATAGGAATTAACAGGTGGGGAAGGCCAGAGGGAAAATAAAAGTACACTCCGGCTCCTTTGTTGTGATAGGAGCAACCAAGTAGTGAGAAATCCTGGACCAAGGGGTCTGTATCACTTCTGTGGGTGCTCAGGAGGCTGATGCCAAAGGGTGTCCGTGTCAAGGGGATATATTTGGGGGGGCACAGAATGCTGAGCACCAGGAGCACCAGAAGTGTGGAATGGGAGAGGAGGGCAGAGCCATGGCAGATGCCCTTGCCATCAGTGCCTGCCACTGGGCTGGGGCCAACTGCAAAGAGCTGGGAGAGAGCAGTGATTTGGGGAAGGGGAGGCTGATGGGCACAGTACATTTAACTAGTTGCAGAGAAAGAGAAAAGGGAATTCAATGAGAGTCTGAGTGTGTATGTGAAGGGGAGGGAAGGATACCAGAAACTGTGAGGCTCTTTAATCTAACAGATAAAGGCAGGACAAGATAGAGTTTCTCAGAGTTGAAACCTGCCAGATTTAACACTGAGCACAATTAACTGCTGAAATGGGAAGAGTTGAGAAAGTCTCCAGCAACTGGAGTCCCCACACCAAAGCTGGATGTTTCTGCCAGGGACAGGCCATTGCTCAAGCACAGATGGGAACCAAAGATCTCAGCTGCAGAACAAGATTCCACAGGTCATGCAATTCCAGAAACCCAGCTGTATCATCACCTACTCTCTGCAGCTCTTCTGTCTGGACTTGTGATGGGCGTTTGAAACCAGTATCAGGTCTGCTGGTCACTAGTTGTTGGGACACTGCAGTCACAGATGAAAGTTGTTATTATCATCATGACAATCATCATCATTGTCCCTATTCCTGCTATCATTGCTATTTTTACTAATGTATATCAGGATCACTTGGTACTGATGGCAGTAGGGATACTGTGTAGCAACTAGAGCAACCGTGTTTCTTGACCCTAAGAAAGTTCTGTGCCTGCTAATTAACAAATGCATAATGGAAATTGGCTATCAATCTTCCCTGTCCCCTCCCCTCTTCTCTTTTTTCATTCAATCCTTATGGATCTTATGGATTACAATAGTTTTTACTATCAAAAAACAAACAAACAAACAAAAAACCCAAAAACAAAAACAAATCCCAAACCTATCTCAGAAAAGTAACTGACAGCAAAAGTGTCTGTTTTACTGAATAGTGAGAAACCTAATCTCTACTGCCCAACTGGGTGTGTTTGGCTGTTTCTCAAACTAAAACAAGACTCGGAAGATTAAAGTGGAGCTTGGCTCAAGATCAGGTGAATCAGCACATTTATAATGCCACAAAATGGCCTGCAGGATGGCCTTCTCTTCTGTAATTAAACAGGGATTTTATGTGTACAGGCAAAGGAAGTAATTTGATTTATCTGTTCTAATTAAATATATGATGTGAGGAAACAGTGATATGTCTGTTTAAGACATGCTTTAGGTTCTTTTGGTGAGAAAGTGAATGTGACTGTAAGAACTGTGCTTTAATGTGACTGTAACTTCCCGTTAATGCTCACACTCTTAAATGTCATTTATGTAAGGAACTGTAATGGCAGGTCTGGACTGGCATTTGGGATGAAATTTCACACGAAGGATGGTACTCAGAATGCATGCATTTCCAACTTTTTATGTTACATGAGCTTGTTTTCCAATCCCTTGCAAGTCACTTGGGATAAATCTTCAAATCCATGGAAATGAAATTAAATCCAGTTATTGCAGAACCAGGACCAATGAAGATATTTGAGAAAATTAATTCCCACAAACTGTAGTGGAAGCCAGGCATGGCCCACATGTGGCAATGGTCTCTTTTAACTGGGAAACAGCCATGTTTTCTCAGGAGGAGTATTTGAACACTGACATTCAGTATTTTTTCTTATCTGTTGGTGTTTGCCTGATCACAAGAGTCCTGCCTTTGGTTTCGAGAGCTAAGGTCAGCCCCAAGCTCTAATAAGACAGTGTAAGAAGAACTATAGAATAAGAAGTAAAGAAAGGGAGGATTGTGGTGAGTGAAAGGAAAGGATTTATGAAGTCAAATTTTCAAATACTGCTTAAAAAATTAACAAGGAAGTGAATCGAGTTCTCCCACTGTGCCTGTCTTATCTAGGGCCAAGACAAGCTGAAGGATTGTTTGGGGACAGTGAGCAAAAAAAAGTGTCAGTCTCTCAAGACCACTAAGAATGTCCTATCTTAACAAAATACTATGTGTTTTGCAGATCCTTTCACATATTTCTGTGTGTGACTTTTTAAAAAGGACTGGGATTCCCAAAACCTGCCCATTCAGTGAAGAGGACAATTGCTCTAGAGGGAGAAATGTGCTCTAGGTGCCTTTTTGCTATAAGCTGGAGCTATCATTTAATTGTGTGTCACTGATCTGTAGTGGTATGAGTTTTGCAGAAGGACTTGATGCTCCAGCTGTTTAAGGATGAGAAAAATATGCCGTAAATTGGACAAAAGCTTTTATATTTTTTTTTTCCCCTGAGGATTAGAGCTAGGCTTTGAGGGAGGAAATAGAATCTGAGCAAGTTTTGGTCCTGCTGACTGGTATCATGCCAAGTAGATCTGGCTAACAGCTTGTCCTGGGAACTTAAAATGAACATAAAAGAGAAAGGGTATTACCTGTACCATCCAGGAAGTCTTTGGCAACATTAGCCTGGAAAGCTACCAAGGGAAAATGATATTTCTGGAAGAAGCTAATGACTTACTCAACTCCTAAAGTTGGTGGTGCTAATGACTCAGAGAGCAGGGCATCTTGTTTTCGTAGTTGAAAGCTTTCTGCTGACTGTGAGCAATGGGTTTACCAGGGCAGAGCCCATCCAAAACTTGCCAGCAAGCCAGGAAAAGGGTGCTTCTGACTTTCAGGAAAGGGGTGCACAAGCTACCAGTGTGAAACACCCATGAAGGTGTCTGCTGGTTGTAAGTTTGCTCCTCAGTGCTGTTTGAGAGGAACCCCAACTCCTCCCGGTACCCTTTGTACCTCTGCTTCCCTAGGATAAAAGGGAAGGTTCCCATCTTCAGTTTCACCCTGCACCCTGGGTTGACTGATGTACAGTTCATCCTCCACTGCAAAAAACCCTGTTGTTCTCTGGAAAGTGACTGTGGCTGCCCTAGATTGCCTTGTCCAGACTGTTGATAAAGATATTAAACAAGGCTGGGTCAAACACTGAGCCCTGGGGAGCACCACTTTTGACTGGCCACCAGCTGGATGTAGCTACATTCCCCATCACTCTCTGAGCCCAGTCATCCAGCAGTTTTTCACTCAGCAAAGGGTGCACCCATCCAAGCCATGAGCAACCAGTTTCTCCAGGAGAATGTTGTGGGACACATTGTCAAACACTTTACTAAAGTCCATGTAGATACATCCACAGCCTTTCCATCACCCACTAGGTGGGTCACCCTGAACTAAAAGGAGATCAAGTTGGTCAGGAAGGAATTACCTTTCATAAATCCATTCTGGATGGGCCTGATCCCCTGGTTGTCCTGTACATGCACTTGAATTGTTCTGCTCTAAAACCTTCCCAGGCACTGAAGTCAGATTGAGAGACAGATTTGTAGTTCCCCAAATCTTCCTTATGATCCTTCTTGTTGATGGATATCACACTTTCTAAATTCCAGTCAGCTGGGACTTCCCTGGTAAGACAAGACTGTGGTGGATGATGGAAAGTGGCTTGCTGAGCAGCTCTGCCAGCTCCCTTAGTACCCTTGGGTGGATCCCATCTGACCCTGTGGACTTACTTGTTTCTGAATGGTGTAGCAGGTCACTGACCATTTCCCCTTGAGTTATGGGGGCCTTCATTCTGCTCCCCATCACTGTTTTCCAGTTCAAGGAGTTGAGTACCCTTTGGACAACTGGGTAGTCCTCACTATTAACGACTGAGGCAGAGAAGGCATTAAGTAGCTCACCTTTTTTCTTATCCTTTGTCACTGTGTTTCCCTCCTCATGCAGTAAAGGATGGAGATTCCCCTTAGCCTTCCTTTTGTTGCTGATGTATTCATAGAAACATGTTTTACTGTCTTTTATAGCAGTAACCAAATTAAATTCTAGTTCATCTTTGCTCCTTCTTATTTTCTTCCTGCATAATCAGCCAGCATCCTTGTAGTCCTCCTGAGTTTCCTGCCCCTTCTTCCATAGGGCATAAATTCTCTTTTTCCCCTGAATTCTAGCCGAATCTGAAGCCCTGTTCTGAGTGCTGACATGGTTTTAACCTCAACACTTTGCTTAATCCCTACATCACTGTTCCAACATGAGAAACTTCCCCTTTTTATGCTTCAAACTTTGCTGCCTCACACAATGACACACAAAATGAGCTGCCTCTGTCAGCTGGATGCCTCACCTTGTAACTGGAGAGAGGCAGAAGATGTGGCAGGAGGTGGCCTGTCAGGACATAAAAAGTGTGTAAGGAGAAAGGCACCAGCTGCCATTGGATAAGCAGGTGTTTTATACCCACTGTAATAATCCCTGAGGTGCTGCAGTGTGAGGTGCATGCCATGAAACACCTTGCAAGAAGCAGTGGCAGGGATTGCAGAGCTCCTCTGTGTATTGAGCAAAACCTGTTGGAAGCATAGATCTTTCTCACATCGCCGTGATGTTAGTGATACAGAGACCAGGACACTGTCTTGTATGCCTGCTCTGAAATCCAAATGTGGAAAATCACTTTCTCATTCTCTCAACACAGGACACAGGGGTTTCCCAAACAACCAATTGAGAATCAGCTGTAATTGAAAGGCTGCAGGGGGCTTTGTAGTTCAGGAGGCTTCCTTGTTTCCTCCTCTTCCCATTCTCTGCTGTGTTCACTGACACCAGCGAGGTCCTACTCATTCTGCCCTGATAGCTGATCTGGATCAGTCACTTGCTTTCCTGGGTGTCCCTCAGACACCGCAGTGTTCCCTCCCCAGTGTCGGTGGCTGTGTGCACCCAAGCAGGGCACAGTTCAGTGGCACTGTGGGCAGTGCCTGCTCCTGGCTGGTGGCTGCTTCCTCCTGTCCCTTCTAGCCTCTCTGGGCCTGTCCTGCTAAGTCTGTAAAACATCCTGTTCAATCCCTTTCAGCTAGTTTGCTCTACCTTGTTGTATATATACTCATACCTGCTCACCTACAGCTTCTGGTAAGACTCATGTGACATGCCAAATACTCTCCTGAAATCCTTACTAGCTGTACAAAACCTCTTCACCCCATTCAGTGTAATCCTATTCCCCAGATTACTTCTCCATTGCCCACCCTGCTGACAGTGATAAAACATATGGACTGCTTCCTTAGCTCACTGTGTGCACACAGACAATGTGCTAAGGGGACTCATGGCATTGCTGCTACTACCGCAGCCTCCTGCTTTTAATTATGATTGCTAAATCCAAAACACTCCTTCCAATATTTATTCTTCTCGCTGCTAATAGTACTTCTGACAGAAGGCCTTCTCGTATCACCTGTAGGCTGCAGGCTGGCCATACCTGTGGTTTTATTTTTTCTCTGTCTTGCACTGTCCTTTTTAACTTCCATCATGTTAAGCAGAAGAGGCAGGACATTTCAACATGTGGCAAAACATGGTTTGTCATCCTCCTGAGCATTGGTCAGTTCAGCTGGACCTCTCTTGTGGTCTTGGGAGCATGAGCACAGTATTTGAGCATGGCTGGGGGCAAGCTGGTATTCACAAACCTGGAATTTTCATTGCCCCACAAGACCCATAGGGAAGGATAAAGTGAGTAAAATTACAGGTACACATTTCACCCCCAAACTTATCATATTGAACAATGACACTGTGAACTGCATGATCATTCATCAGTGATCAGAAACAAGCACAGCAGTAAATAGTCCATCACTACTGTTCCCTACTGGGGACTGTAGGGCAGTGACTGTAGGCTCGTGACTCCTTGGAAGAGTTCTCCTACCCTTAATTTTCAGTTTCACTCAGTGGCATGGTCCATTTGTGAAAAGAAGGTCTTGAAGAAAAAGGCCATTTTGAACACCCAGTGGTCCTACAAAGTGCTTTAAGAAAACCCAGCTCTGAGGTAGGAAGTCATAAAAATAAAATATTGTCATAAAAATAAATGTTTAATTAAGGAATGTGTCCATATATGTGGGTAATGTCTGTCCATACACACATATATAGAGAGATATGGATACATCTTCACCTTGCACACTTTACAGTTTTCCTGTTCAGCTAAGGTTCTGCTTCAGAAATTTTCCACCTCCTGCTTAACCTTCCTGCTTCATTATACTATAATAAGCATTTGTTGCTGCCTGATGGCATCTAGTTCAAATACCTACCAAGATCAAACTCAGGAGAAAATAAATGGGAGCCACAAGGTCCTCTATAAAATAGCCTACACCTTTCATGGACTGGAATGGATGTTTGTCAGTAATGAGGCACTGTAATTAAATTAAATAAGCCTTGGCAATACCTCTGCCATATCTGCCTTTACAATGCTCCCTTAAGCACCAACACTCCCACGGGAAATTGAATACACTGTCTGTGCATTAGCCAGCCTTATTGTTTGGGTGTTCCTGCAGCTAAGAAACCCTCACTGCTGTCTCCTAAACAAAGGGAGGGAAGGTTTTGGGCTTCTCTGAAATTTGGGTGCAGTTCAGACACCACCTGGGTCACTCTGATGTGCCTGCCCTCGGGTCTGGGTGACCACAGTGGGCAAGGAGATGGAGGAGACACCTTAGCTCTTTTCCTTCACTGGCTTTCCCTCTGTGGGTTCTTTCCCCTGCAGCACATCTGAGCATGGGTATAATGTAAAAGAAACAATAGTACTAACAGTAATCATCATCATCATCAAAACACTGAAAAATGATGCTGCTTTCCTAGGATGAAAAGGTTCAAACACAAGTTGTGCTTTCCTCAGGAGATTACTCAGTCTGAAGTGGCCATGGTGGTCTTTAATTATCCATTGAGGTGGTGGTGGGCTTGCCTATCATTGGGAAAGTCATGAGAGCCTGAGGAGAGCAAAAAGCATTCTGGTGATAATGCTGTCATGGCAACTTCTCTCCCTGTCAAAATAGGTGTTTTGAGGGAATTCAGTGCTTCTCAAGGATTTTTTTCCTTTTTAAAGGCCCCTGGCACCCTACAAAAATGTTGTGGGAGTGAAAGAGAGGAACTGTTTCGTCAGCATGCTTTTATCTAAAAGCACTAGGTAGACACCACTTTCCATATCTTTCTGAATCGTCTGCAATCCATGCTGTAGGAATTACTCACTTGCTTTTTGTTATCTTAATGTAGTTTTTTTTAAATTACGTGCTAATTAGACTGGAGAAAAGAGACTAGAAATGTGTGAATTAATTAAGTGCATGGCTTCTGAATTCCTTCAGTGGACAGGAAAAATGAAAACGCAGTTGCCTTCACAATGAATGCAAAGTGTTGGTTTGACATCTCTTACTTTTTAAAAATAATTTAGTCAAACTCAGCTTCTGGGTTTTCTTTGGAAACCAAATTTTTCAAACTGTTTCCCAGATGTAATCGGTATTCTCAAATATTTTCCAAACTGTTAAACTTGAAATTGCATTTTTTTGTGAAAAAGGAATTAAAAAAATTGCTTGTATCTAAAAGTGATGTAACACTTCAATTATTTCAAAGACGAAAACTATCAAACAGTTTTCTGCTATTAAATATGATGGTAAGGGTGACAACATAGCATTGTACTCCAGTGTAATTAAGTTCTTTCCATTTTCCCATGAAACTTAGCTGCTTCAAAGTGTATTCTCAGAAAATGCCAACTTGCTCAAGCTACATAAATTGCTCCAGAGTGTAATAGCCTCTGCATTACCTTCACTTTCATGTAATTAGTTATTTTAGAATTTTTTGATGGATTTAAAAAAAAAAATAGAACTAAAAAAAATCAAGAGAAAAAACTGGGAATAGGTAGTTCCATAATGAGAATCTCAATTAGAATGTAAGACAAATTTTAAAAATAGGAATAATAGTAAGAGAATTAAGAGCCTTTCATATGAAAGAAAGTAGAGATGACTATATGGCTTAAGGTTTGAAGAGAAGGTGTATGCAAGGCGAAATACTACAGATACATGCATCTGTTTAGACATCAGTTCAGCATCTTTTCCTAAAAGAATAATGACGTGAAGATATTTTAAAATTTCATTTGATCACTACTTTCACAGAGCATTTGTACAGGAAACTCTAAAATAAATGTCAGTTTGGTAGAGAACTCTAAAAATAGAATTGTCAGAATTAGTAAAATCCAAAATCAATCAGGTACTTACCTAAGAAAAGTAGATATTCCAGAGTGCTGAAATAGTCTATCTGCGTGCAAGGGGTCTGTGTCCTCTCTCTTCGCTGCGCTCACAACTGAGCGCTCCACAGCGTGGTGGGAACTGCTGAGCTTGCCTCCTTCCTTGTCCTCCACAACACCTGGTGTTGACAGCTGTCGGGAAAGGGGAGTGGACTTGGTACACTCTTCTTCTGATTTGCGCCAGTAATTCCTGCAGTGACACTGCAGAAGTCAGAAAACACCCGAGTATCAGTTGTGTGGAGAGAAAGAAAGAGCAGGAGAGGAAAGAAAGAAAGGAAGAAAGAAAAGAGGAAATATAGGAAATGCAGAAGAGAGAAAGAGATTAAAATAAAGAGAGAGAATGAGAGAGAGAAATAGAGAAAGGGGGAGAGAGATACAAAAAGAGAGAAAGAGAGCAAGAAAGAAAGAAGGAAGGAAGGAAAGAAAAGAAGGAAGGAAGGAAGAGAAATAAGGAATGAAGGAGAGAGAAAAGGTGAACGAGAGAAAAAGAACCAGAAGAGACATCCCTGCCATGGGAAGCTTGGTCAGATGCTCAGCTGATGTACACCAGCAGAGCTTCCTCCCTGTCTTATGTGGGCCTACTCCAACACCAACTTGGATCTTACCTGCGGCATTTACACTTCCTAATCAAGTCAAAGTTTAATACTGCAGGGAAGAAGGAATGGTAAATGCAGCATTCAGTTACTTTGGAAGAATTTGGAGTCCTGTAAAGTCACATGTCATCCTGGGACATAACATTCGGCCACTGTCCTCATGGTATGGGCTAACACAGGAAGAGGTGTGCCCTTTTCAGCCTGGTGAGAGCTGAGCCTGAAGGATATCTTTTAGGAGCTGCTATTTAATATAGTTAGGTAACTAATATGCACTGTTGCTGGTTTTCAGAGAAAAAGTTTGGGGCTTTGTCACCAATGGAATGAGTTGGTTTTTCCTAGACAGATCCAGCAGCAAATGAAAACATATGTGATGTGGGCATTTAGGTGATCTGAACCCCAAAATAAAATAGGAGCTGTGTCACCTGTGACCTGGGGTATGGAAGGGTGATGCTGCTAGCCCCTGGCAGTGGTGCTGATGAAGTCTCTGGACACTAAATTTGCTGAATGAAACTCCTCAGTTGGTCATTTGTTCAACTTATTTCACTGCAATTACCTGTATACAATATTGTTGTAGGATTTTTGTCCTATCTGCTGGATTCTTCAAATAATGAATAGTGTTTTGGCTTCAATACCAATGGGTTATATAAAGGAGTGTGTGGAGTTGCTGATAAAGGGGAAATCCCAAATACAGATATATTTGTCTGGCAAATTATTTGGCAAAATAATTTGAGATTCATTTATGGTTGAACAGGCAAGGGCAAAAATATTGTTAATCATACCAGGTTATAACTTTCTTTAAAAACAAATTAGGTTTTCATGACCCACGGGATTAATTTTAAACAGATTTCCTTATTAAAAAGATCGCTCTGAGTTTGAGCTCTCTCTTTGAGCTCTCTTTGAGAGCTGAGTTTGAGGATACATTATCAACATGCTGTGAGAGAATAAGTAATTTAGTTAAAAACCTCAAAATATGAGATTTGCTTGCATCTGGGATAAGGAAATTAACTTCTTCTTTTAGCAGAAGAATGCACCCATCAGAATAAGGTATCCTATCACCATTAGGGCAGTTCTTCACTTTGAACTATTCTTTTGCAAATCAGTGAATTTTTCCTTTTGCAATTTAGAAAATTTGTTTAGAACTCTTGCCTATTGGGTAGAAACTATATCTCTTTAGCACCAGGTATAATTTAATGTGAACGTATCTTCATTTCTTTTTCTGGTGTATAAAACAGAAATGCCTGTCAGCCTTCGAAAACAACTGTCTTTGCTGCTATGCTGCCATGGCACACTGGTTTCATTTTATATTTTATCCAGTCCTTTTCATACACATTGCAGCTCTTTCATTTGTTACTCACTGAAGCTCATCCTGATTATATTAACAGCACATTAAATTCCTGTCCAGCTATGGTTTCACAGTGCAAGGGGCAGCTCTTAGTGCAAACTCAGGCCCTGATGATCCCCAGCCCTGAGCTGTTGATTTGTGGAGTTCTTTTGGTCTTTCCATGATGATTCCAGCTGTCTAAATCCACTCCCAAAACTGGGGGTCCCTAGCATAGGGAACACTTACCTTCAAAATTATGCTGTATAATTTAAATTTAATCATATAATGTGAAGACACTTTTTATTCAGTTTTAAAATTTATATACACCAGTTGAAGGTGGTAATAAACTCAATTAACTAGGCTGCTATAAACCTTATGTAAATCAAATTAAGTGCATTTCTGCAGCAGTTAGCATCTATTTCATTAACTGGGATTAAAAACTGCTTGGGAGTTAAATTGGTGTGACTTTGAATATAGATAAAGCCAGGGGAAGACAGAACTGGCAGCTGAGCCTGAACCAGACTGGAAAGTTTGGAGTTCTTCTTTGTAGCCAGAACACCAGGGCTTTGTTTCTTTTAATTAAAACTGGGATCCTGCAGAATGTAATGGATGTTGTTTAGAAAAGCTGCCCATTTGTTTCTGATAATTGGATTTTTCTAGCCCAGATAAATATCCTACTATGCTGTTTCACTGAGTCCAAGAGGATTCCTCCAAATAATTAAAAAACGAATGCTGAAGACTGTAACCACCTCATTAAGATAAACTTACAACAACATCTTGGGTTCAAATAAGGAGTTCCTTTCTTTTTTTCTGGAGACAGGCCACAGTTTGTTTAGCTGGGCAGCAGCAACAAACTGATTTTCATGTATGCAAAAAAGCCATTACTGCTGAATCATTGCTCTCGAGTTACACAAAATTGAACTAGTACTCTTTTACAGGGGTCTGCAGAAACTAATTTTGAGATGGTTACAGCAAACAAGTAATGAAAAATAAAATGTAAGTGAAAGTGTAAATATTTTGAGAGAACTTCTGGCATGTAGTCTCACACCAAACAGGCTAATAAACACACCTGCCAATACTTGATGGTAGAAATAATAGTTACTCTGTTTATTCATCAAAATTATGTTACAGTTTTGTTGCTTATGCTCAATATATTATGCAGCAATATACGTAGTAACACTTGTTAAGATACATTATGGTTTGCTTTACCAGCTGATTACCTGATGTTATAATGACAGATCTAATTCAGGAGCCATTTTTTGTTAGTCTGCATTTTCTCCTACAGAAAAGATACAGAAAATGTCTGATACAATTTAGCCCTCAAAGATATACAACCTAGGAAAGCTGGCTAGACAATCTAGGAAGAAATTGGAAAAACTTCAGTGGAAAAGTATTTGCAGACACTGGAGGAAAATGGGAAGGTTACAAAGGTCCTTGTGAATGTTTAAAATAAAAAATTGAAATGACCAGAGCTGTAACAATGAACAGAGCGAGGGGCTCATCTGCATCTGGTGGCCAGGAAAGCCAATGGAATCCTGGGGTGCATTAGGAAGAGCATTGCCAGCAGGTCAAGGGAGGTGATCCTGCCCCTCTGCCCAGCCCTGCTGAGGCACATCTGGAGCGCTGTGTCCAGTTCTGGGCTCCTCAGGACAAGAGAGACTCGCAGCTCCTGGAGTGGCTCCAGTGGAGGGTGACAAAGCTGATTGAGGCACTGGAGCATCTCCCTTATGAGGAAAGGCTGAGGGAGCTGGGCCTGTTCAGCCTCAGGAAGAGGCACTGAGAGGGGACCTCATCCCTGTCTGTGAGTATCTGCAGGGAGGTGCCAAGGGGATGGAGCCAGGCTCTGCACGGTGGTGCTGAGCAATAGGACAGGAGGCAACGGGCAGAAAGTGATGCACAGGAAGTTCCACGTAACAGGAGGAAGAACTCCTTTACTGTGTGTGTAACTGAGCACTGGAACAGATTGCCCAGAGATGTTGTGGAGTCTCCCTCACTGGAGATATTCCAGAACTGGATGAAATCCTGCACCATGTGCTCAGGAGTGGCGCTGTTTGAGAAGGGAGGCTGGACCAGATGAGCCACTGTGGTCCCTTCCAACCCGACCCATTCTGAAAGCTGTGTGTGCTTGTGCTTGTGTTTATCACATAGGTGTCACTGAGGCTCTGCTTAAAACAGGTACAAAGCTAAGTTTAAACTTGAGACCAAATGGATAGTGCTTGTGCCTGTTGAAATCTTAGTAGTCTCACAGGGGCTTCCCTTGCTTTGTGAGAGCTGGTTTTCCACTGACACTTGTGCAGTGCATAGCTTCACTGAGAAATTCTTCCCAGTGAAAAGTTCACATTGAAATTGTTAACTCCAGTAATATGACATTTGCAGAGGTGAATCATTAGTGTGTACTTATAGCAATATATTATTTTAAAGCAATGTTTTAAAAATGTCTTATTTCTGGCTCCAATCATCAGCAGTACTTTGCTTACTACATAGGTCATCTGTCTGGACTTCTGCAAGGTTTTTGCCATGGTCATCCATGACATTCTTCTCCCTAAATTGGAGAGAGGTGGGTTTTATGGGTGGACTGGTTCAGTGGATGAGGAATTTTTTCTATTGTTGCATTGCAGGTCAATGGCTCAGTGTCCTGACTGAGATCAGTGACAAGCAGTGTTCCTCAGGGGTCTGTACTGGGACCAGCATTGTTTAATATCTTCATCAATGACATAGATGAAGGCATTGAGTGCACCCTCAGCAAGTTTGCAGATGACACCCTGAAGAACAAGGTGCCATCCAGAGGAATATGGACAGCCTTGAAAAGTGGCATAAGCTGTACCCAGACCATTCTGTTCAGCATATTCTTTTGGATGTGCCCTCCACAAATTGGTTTATCCTTTCAGAAACCATTTGTATTTTGGAAATCACAACGTGTTGTGGGAATTAATTCTGCATTTAAGAGGTAGGATGTCCCTCTTCTTGAACTGATGTAATTCCCACTTGCCTTGTGCTCACCTGCAGAGATCCTGGGTGTCAGTGCTCAGGATTTCTTCACTTTCTTCCAAGCAGTGTTCAGGCTAAAGCACTCACTATGCACTGTGTTCTTCTGCATTCCAGACTGCTACATGCTGACAAATACCTGCAACAGCTATGGGTTTTGTCCTGGGAAATTCCAGGTAAACATGATCCCTCAGCCTCATGCAAGTAACAGCTGCTACTTTTGCTCAAAGGGAATTCCCACTAACTTTGATCTGTAAGAGAGGACATCACCCCTGCTTTGTTTCACTACAGTGAGGTAAGACAGTAGATAAAATGTTTGTCAAGGCCATGTGAAGCAGTAACTTCACAAGCAGCAGGTCGGACTATTCCACTGCTTTCCTTAGTTATACACACTTTGCTCTTAACAAAGGTCTTCTCTATGCACTCCAGTGAAAGCCCAACTGGAGTTTGAGCCAAAATACAAGTTAGGATAGGACAAATGCCAGCTATTTCTCTGGTATGACCTCTGGAAACCTGCAAGCATGTTGGATTTTGGCCTCTCCACTTTCTAAATTTGCTGTCTTCAGTGCAAGGAAAAGCACTCAAATTTTAGGAGGTCTGCTTTTCATTGCACAATAAAGAAATATTATTTGTTAAAACAAACAAATTAATAGCTGTGCTTACTTTAGGCATAATACACTGGCCGACCTTCTGTGCTCATTTTATGTTAGACAGTGGAGAAATGTGTAGTAAGACTGGTCTCCCAAGGGAGCTTAATAAACATATCCTGAATAGTGGGTGAGACAAGAGAGAGGAGCTGGATGGGCAGGAAAAGCAAAAGGAGGGTAACAAATACAGCATGAGCACGAAATTCCTAGTTAGTCATATGACACAGCTGCACTGACTATTTATACTCACTATTCCAGATTTTAGGCATCAAAATTTTGATATTTGATGTCATTCTGGCCTGATTAAGGCACAAAGATCTGTTAAAATCATTGCATTCCTCACAGCTGATGTGTGTGTCAAACAGGCAGTCACTTAGATGAGGTAGCATCCTGCCTTTTGAGCATCAGGGAAAGATCCTGCGGATTGTGTAAGAGCATTTTCTCTGTGCAAACATCTGATAATAATATTTAACATTGAAAAATACCTCCTCTAATACTAGGTCTATTAAGAAAGCCCCAAAATGTTCCTAGTGTTTTTAAGAGAAGGTGCAGCCAGTGCAGAAATGTGGGCTTTCAAATGTGCATTCTAATTCAAAAGTACTTGTCAGAGATGCTTTCCTGTGGGAATACTTCTGTACAGCCATGTTGTCAGGTGTGAGGAGAGTTGCTGAGTGCAAGTTAACATTTTGAGCCACTCCAAAGCACTATTTATTTTCATTTTATGGATCAGCCCTGCCACTATGCTGACGTCCTTGCCTTGGAGAGCTTCAGGGGAGGCTTTGCCACATGTTCAATGGCCAAGGCCATTAACCAGGGCTGGACAGATCAGGTTGTGAGCCATATCCCAGCCCCAAGCTTGCTGTGTGACTTTTAGCCAGTCACTGTTTTGCCAAGACTTGTTTCTGTCTCTGTTAAATGCATACAGCAGTATTTCTGTACCTCACCGTGGGAACACCCTTTATTTTCCCAGCACGTTCTCATTGTCATCTTGTAAATTCTGTCAGGACAAAATCTAGGGATTCTCATGCATTTCTTTGCCCTGGTTTACTGGAGCAGTAGCAGCAGGTCCAGCCGTGCTGCTGGAAGTCTGGCAGCCCTGGAGCTGCAGATGGCTCAGCAGCATGCTGGGCTCCCGTCCTGTCTACACACCATGCAACTATTGGGTGCCGAGTCTGTGCTGTGTAAAACACACTACACCATGTGGCACACATTTCTGAAATTCGCAGAAGCTCCCTGCAGGTGTTGGTCAGTTTTTCTGTGCTCTCAGGGCCAGTGTGATGGCTGGGAAGGAGGCAGCCTGTGATGGGGCACTGGCGCTGGGCTGTCGCAGACCGTGGGCTGGATCTGCTGAGAAACTGGTCCCCAGCTGCCGCCTGCTGAGCCTTGAGGAAACGGCAGAAATCCCTGCCCGTGCGCCAGGCTTCCTCAGGCGGGGACCTAAAGCCATCGCTGTGTGCCAAAATCCAAGGCAGTGGCCAGGGGCAGATGCTAAACACTGAGTCGCCGGGCATGTGAAGGAAAATCAGCCCACTTCTTCCCAACAGGAGCAAGGGTGCTGACTGTAGAACCAGCCTGAATTGCTGGTCTAGGGGCACAGACAAGAAGTCCACAGAGTGAGAAAAATACAGTGCAGTAGAAGAAAACAGCATATATAGTAATCCTTTACATGAAGTCATATAAATATAGTGCTACTGTATTTATATAGGAAGAGGAGCTCATCAGGAGACTTTTGAAATCATAAAGATGTTACTGCAGCATTAGCTGCAGGAGAAAAACTTCCATGTTCTTTAAATAAATCCAATACCCTCATGATTTAAAGCAAATTCAAGTCAAGCACAAGTGCACCAGTACTTTAGAAAGCTGGATTTTGTTCGGCACCATGATATTATAATACACTTGTTGCTGATCCTGACTGTGGTGCTCATTTTCAACTGACTGTTGTGTAGTTTGCAAATCAAACTACACAAATCTTCATATTTAAAATAAAAATAATCTTTATCTGCCTATATCAAAACCTTTTCTAAGCAAGGCTATTTTGCCATATATGTTTACAATCCCCATCAAAATGGGATCTCATCATGATTTATGATGTCTAGAGAGTAGTGTGAATTGAAAAGGAGACTGTTCTGACCTAATTTATGAGTACCGGGTATGTTAAAAAAAATAGTAACTGAAAAAAAAAAAAAAGGAACATGGGAACAAATAAACAAAGAACCATCACCAACAACAAAACAGCAAAAAACTATAGTTGTAGCTACATCCAACAAACCTCTAATGCCATCTGCAGGGGAAACACTGAAAGTGAGAATGAAGCCTCCAGCAGAGGACTAATCGTATTATCTTTGTTACTGATTTATTTTAAAAATTTTATTGTATCAAAAAAACCCCGAAAAGATTTAAAGACAGTTAGATGAATAACTCTGAGGGTATGTACTTTTAAATACCCAAATGATAACTTTCTTTTCAACTGTACTCCAAACACTGGCTTCTGTAATCAAAAAATGGTCTATTTTCTCTTTCTTCATTCTTAAATTATCAATCAAAAAAATTATCCTGAAATACATTTGAATATTATAATTGCAAAGAATGGCTTATTAGCATCACTGACTCTTTATGGACATCACTTGATATTCAGCAATACAAAAAAAAAAAAAAAAAAAAGAAAAANACCTCCCTGCAGATACTCACAGACAGGGATGAGGCCCCCTCTCAGTGCCTCCTCCTGAGGCTGAACAGGCCCAGCTCCCTCAGCCTTTCCTCATAAGGGAGATGCTCCAGTGCCTCAATCAGCTTTGTCACCCTCCACTGGAGCCACTCCAGGAGCTGCGAGTCTCTCTTGTCCTGAGGAGCCCAGAACTGGACACAGCTCTCCAGATGTGCCTCAGCAGGGCTGGGCAGAGGGGCAGGATCACCTCCCTTGACCTGCTGGCAATGCCCTTCCTAATGTACCCCAGGATTCCATTGGCCTTGGCCACAAGGACACACTGCTGGCTCATGGACGGCTTGCTGTCCAGCAGGACCCCCAGGTCCTTCTCCACAGAGCTGCTTTCCAGCAGGTCAGCCCCCAGCCTGTACTGGTGCAGGGGGCTCTTCCTGCCCCGGTGCATTTCTCTTGGTTGAATTTCAGGAGGTTCCTCCCTGCCCATCTCTCCAGCCTGTCGAGGTCCTTCTGAAGGGCTGCTCTGGGGCATTGGCCACTCCTCCCAGCTTTGTGTCATCAGTGAACTTGCTGAGAGGAGTCTGCCCCTTCATCCAGGTCATTGATGAACCAGTTAAACCTCTGGAGGACACCACTAGAGACAGGCATCTAACTAGAGCCTGTTCCACCAATCACATCTGTTTGGGGTCTGCTATTAAGCCAGTTCTCAATCCATCTCATTGTCTACTCATTCAGCCCACACTTGCTGAGTTTGCCTATGAGCATATTGTGAGAGACGGTGTCAAACGGAGAATCCAGGCCAATTACAATTCTTCTTGGCAGAGTCTTTGAAAATCATTATGCAGTATTCAAAAGCATCTTGTTCCCTCATCATTCACTGGTAACAGAACTTAAGCTGCAGAGAATGATGTGAAGTCAACCTAAAACCTGCCAAGGCTTGTAAAATGTTGGAAATGCATACCCTAAAGCCAAAGGGTGTTTTTCTGTGTTTTGCCTACATCTCTTGCATGCTACTCACCCTGCAAATCTGTACAAACACTGCTGCTCTACAGAAAAAAACCAAAAACAACAACGACAAAACCAAACCAAACCAAACCAAACCAAA
>VZUA01016247.1:24072-34885 GCA_013401035.1 Horornis vulcanius
CCCACAACAAAACAAACAAAAATCAAATGGAAAGTCATTTGTATGGACAGAGCACCATTAAACAGGGAAACACTTTTCAAAATAAAACAAACAGAGATTGTGAACTAGATAGATTTATCTCAGAGTAAAGTGTCTCTAAAGTACGGGCTAGTTTTCATTTTGAGATACAGCCTAGAAATACAGTGTAACACTATAATTACAAAGTAGTAAGAAGAACCTCTGGCTGCAGCAGTAGCAGTTTTTTAAACAGACTATAATGTGTCACAAAGTATCAGGATAAAGATAACGAATATATGAAAGTAGCTTAGACATCAAGCTGTTAGGCACTTTTGAAGTACTTTCACATGAGAGGGATGGGAGCAGAAAAGTTTTTTTACCCAGTTACATCTACTGAAAGGAATATAAACAAGCTGTTTGTGTCGTTTATGCGTTTTCTTCCTGAAAGGAAAAAAAAGGAACTTCGAACATTCAGGACCCTTCTCATTTAAATGTCTGAAACAAAACACAATGGAAGGCATCAACAGTTTGGAAAACAAAGGCTGTCAGTCCATCCACTGCAGACTTCCTGATAAATCCTAACTCAAGTGCGGTTCAACAGGGTTAAATCATTAACAGCAAAGACCACTCTACCAGAAACACAAGTGAAAAGTGCTAAGCCTGACTTTATCAAACAGACAGACCTACCACACATTAGTGAGCAGATAAAAACAGCACAGTAACTTTGAGGATATCATTGGCCTAATTCATGGGAAGAATAAAAGAGAAGAATTTATTGAGGCTCTTAATACCCACGTAGCAGAAGAATTACTAAAACAGATATTTATGTAATCAATGTAATGGTTTCACTTCCACTCGGACCTTCTTTCCACATCTGCCTGAATGTAGTACAATTGACTTAGCAACAACACAAGCAAATAAAAATGTGCTCATCTGATGGTCACCAGGATGGATTTTGACTGGGAACATAATAAATTTAAATGCTTTCCACTTCATCTTCATTTTTTTTTNAGGCTGGATGTGGCACTCAGTGCCATCGTCTGGTTGACATGGTGCTGTTTGCTCACAGGTTGGACTTGATGATCTCAGATCTTTTCCAACCTAATTCAGTCTGTGGTTCTGTGATTTTTGCACTATTGATAGTGTAGCAACAGAAACATTTCCAGGGCAAAATACAAAACAACACTTAACAAAATGTGCATTCACAGATTGAATACTTTAAATAAAATGTGCGTTTAAATGAAGTTGAAGTTAACATTTCCGGTTACTTCCATGTTCCCTAGTAATCTTATTCCCAAAATATAAATAAGTTGGATTTTCTCAGTGTGGCAAAGTTGTTTGCGAATATATTCGACAGAAAAACTACGACAGCCCGCGACAGACTAAACAGACACTGGGAAACTGCTGAAATGATGTGTAATGTTTTGTGTTCCTCTCAACACACACTTCTTCAGGTAAGTAATCAACAACACTAATTTTAAAACTTGAAGAAAAGTATCTTAGGCTTGGTATTTGAAACTTGTCTAATAAATCTTGGTATCTGTAGATGACTAAAAGATTTTGTTTAGAGGAGCTTTTTTTCTATTTTGCTTTTTCATCCTAACATTGTTGGTTTTGGGGTTTTTTTAATGAAAAATTTGCCTTGTCTGTGTGATATGAATGTAAGTTTGTTTGGAGGAAAGACATGTAAAGGAAGATACGGAGGAAAGACATTTAAAACATGTACATGCTTGCAGCACACAGATGCTGTGGGGCTGGTACTTAAAATGGCCTTGCAACAAAAGATGGCTGTGTCCCAGTGGTTTTTATTGTGGTCCTCTGCCAGCTTCATCCCAAATGCTAGATATTGTTGAGATTCAGAAAGATATGGAAATGCAGCTGACAAAACAGATAATGAAGATCAATTAGCTGAGGGAGGAGAAGTGGAAAGCAGACGTCACTTACAGATTATTTTATAGAAAGAAGCATGCAAATCTTACTTAAACTTGTGCTGGTCCACTGATGTAAATGGCAATATTTTTCCTGTGTTAAATCAGATCCTATGAGATGTTATCTTCTGGTCTTTGGTGAAGTGCTGACTTGAGAAACATGGCTTACACTTTTGAAGAACTGCAATTTCATATATTAGCACCATATTTTATTTAGTATTTTTAAGTGCATTTTTTTCCTGGCATTTGAGGGCTTCTGTTCAGCAGAAGGCTCTCATGCAACCTTGTTTCTAGTAGATGAAATAAAAGGTCAAGATACACTATATGGAGCGGGCAATGTGATTTTCTGTTCTAGGTCCCTAGCAACATTGGCAAAAAATTGCAGTTTTAGCTTTAGGCAGAGCTGACATCATCTCTGCATTGTTGTGTCTCTTGTACGTGCACAGTGTGATCTAGAAAGCGGGGTATAATGGAGACAATCCCACTGCAAGGCTGGTGGCAAAAGCTGTGCACAAAAGAACAGTATACGCTATGTACAGCAGAGATACATTGCCTTTCTCTTTGTTGTACTTCTCAACATGTTCAAACAATTTCCAGATGACAAGTTTTGTTAGTACAGAATTAAGGTAGGATTTTAAATTGGTTTTTTTAAGGCCTCACAATAACCTGGCATATTTTAGAGTTGAAGCTGAAAAACAAATCACTACATATGTGAAGAGGAGAAATTGCTGTGATGGGCTAGACTATTTCAATTTAGTTCAAAGCCGTAGCACTGGTGTGGTCATGTAAGAGAAACTTCAGAGAAAAAGACAAACTGAATTGGTTGCAGTTAGCTGGGGCAGAGCAAGTTGTCTGTTGTCTCTCAGGAAATATGAAAACCGTAAGCTGCAGGGAGTAGGAAAACCTTAAACTTAATCTAAACATCTTACTTCTTTGCATTAATTTAGTACACTAATGAAAGTGCTTATTTCCTGTACAAAACATTCAGGTCACTATCTAAGATCTATATGTAAAAAAATGTCCTCATTTCTGAGGCTGTCATTGTCCAGCTTAATGCCTTACATGCACAAAGCTTTCTCCACAAGAACAGAAAGGCTGTGCTGTGCAGGTGTGTGATGCTGCTGACAGCTTCTGGCACAGCCAAGTGCCCGCGATAGAAGCTGAGCCCTTCTTTACTCAGTTTAATGTCTACTCTCATCTGCAGTGACTTAAAGTACCTTTGTGCCTTTCCATCCATCTCCACAGGTCCTGAAGATGGACTGTTTGTTCCATTTCCCAACAGAAAGTGCTACAGGAGCAGCTTGCTTTCCTGCAGCCAAAAAGCCACAAGGTGAGCATCCTCCCCCCACTCCCTCTCCTAAGTCACAGAGGTCAGAGTAGTGACAGCTCAGATATGGCTTTGTGCGCTCATAACCTGCCAGAATGGATCCCCTGGAGTTGAGATTTCTGTATTTATTGATCTCTGCCTGCAGCCTGTTCTTATGCTGTTGCAGCAGCCAATGCCATGATGTCAGGACATGTAGGCTTATGTGAGCTGGCATTCAGCTTGGCAAGATGGGTTCAACTACCACTGAACTGCAGCTGGCAATTCAACATACACAGTCTGGCCATGAATCTTCATCAATACATAATTATGTGCCAGCCTCTGTTTGAAATTACAGAAACTATGCCCAGTCATCACATCTAAACATGAGGTCATGGATTTCAAATCCTAATTCTCTGCTTTTTAAAAAAACAAAAAGAACTCCTGCCCTTTGTTGTAAATCGGGTCTCAAATGTATTTATCCACACCAAATCAGAGTGTTCAAACTTAGAGTTTATAAACAAAATACTTTTATTAGACCAGTACATGGGTTATTTTAAATCAAGAATTACAATACAGTTGGTATTAAATTATTCTTTCAGTACATTTCACCAAAGCCGAAGTTACTGTAGATTAACCTCAGGAGGTAATATTTATCTAGAAAAAAAAATGGTTTTTAAAAATATAGATAGAATTTCTTTTTAATCTTATTTAATATGTTTTGGCAATATAGTTTAAACTAGTTAACTTAGCTAATAGAGCATAACACTAAGCAAAACCAGAACTTTATGGGAACTGTTAATAGACTGCTTAATTGATTTGTTCCTGCTTCTGATGTGAAAATTACCCCATCATTACACTTATGCCAATTTACTAAATGTAATTATTTTTCATTATCCTTTCTGCAAGAGCTCCATCTAAGAAAAATATCTTAGTATTTATTTAGAGATACTCCATATACCTAATCCAGCTTATTGGGTAACTGATTCTTGGGTAACTGCTTCTAAGAACAGCCCTAGATAGAGAAAAATCTTCTACTCTTTCTTCTTGTTTTATAGAAGCATCACTACTGTTTTTCCCCTCTCTGGACACCAGAGCCACATCCAGCCTGGCACAATTCTCAGAAATGGAAAAAAATACTCAGGTATGGCTTCTACAGACCACACTGTCACCTGAGTGCACAGTTACTGTGGTTTTTCAGAGTCAGAGACGAAAAGAAATGGCTGGCCATGTGCAAAACAAAGAGACCTCTTCTAAAACAAGAGACCCTTTCTACAATAAGCAGGCTCAGCATGCCACTTCAGAATGATGCAGTGGCAAGAAAATATGAGCCCCAACTTAGATTAAAAAGTAGAAACCTGGTGTGATATATATACAGAGAGATATATATCTATATCTCCTTCAAGCCCACAGACAGACTTGTGAATTATTACTATTTGTTATTTTAAATATCAGCTGTATCAGAAACCTCATTCTGACCTAAGTTCTACTACCCTGCTGCTGTGCAAACAAGGCAGAGTAGTTACTCTGTAGCCTTTGGGATGCTGTTGTAAGCAAAGTTGTTGCTTTTGTATCAGATGGTATGGTTTGATTACTTCAGGGAACCCTCTAATCTTTTGGATACATTTTCTATTTTTACACAGTGTCCCTGACAGGCTCTATGATCTTTGGTATTCTTGTCTCAATCATCAGTTATAAGAAATGTTATTAGCAATGCTTTGCTCATCAGCTGAATCAGTGACTGCTCCTACGCTCTTCAAACGCAAACCAAAATCTTAACTTGGGCTTCTTCCTTCAGAAGGTGTGACAAGACAGTGCCACTGGGGTCATGTTACTATACTACTGTAATTGGATTGTTTTCAGAGTATGCCCATTTCCTCAAAGGAATAGCGGGGTCTGTCTCTACTCTTCCTTGACCTGATGTCTTAAAACTCTTGGCCAGGTAAGACAAGGAATGTGGACTGCTTTAGCTTTTCTAATGGACAATTGAGAAACGTGTTCCAAATTTAATGTGTATTTTTCCCCTCCTAAATGTAGGAACGATCCATTTTGATCCAACCTAAATTCCTTGTCAAATAATTTAACCCAAACCTGTAACAGCCTCCTCTAAACTGACTCTCTCATCCTATGCAAGACTTAACTGCATTAACTTAGGTTTCTTTGTTTAATTTGACATGAATGTTTCTTGTATATGGAATTTCTTCTACATACCCATTTCATAGGTTTCTGTACTTCTTATTGCTGCTCACATGCCAGACACTCTTCTGCCAGTAGCCTAGTACCCTTGCTCTCAAAAGATCTGTCATGGAACTATGCTAAAATACAAAATTTGACTTTTCATATATAGTCTGATACTCATGCCAGTGATAATATAGCAGATAGAGTTGAAAACCACAGACTTGCCAACAAGTGTTTACATTTTCATTTAATATGAGAATGCTTCCCCATTATGTAGTAAGAATATGAGGCACAGGAAAAAATAAATTAATGTAATGATCTGGGAAAGAGAAACCTTACTGTTTTAGAGTCATCTCCTACATGTAGTGGAGATATCACATATACCTTGTAAAGTTGTATACAGTACTGTAATACATATGACATAATTTTCCAGTTTCCTAGAAGAGAGTCTTGAGAGCCATTTACAGACAACTAGCTTGTATTTTTTCCAGAATAAATCACATGAATTACACGTCCAAACTGGAGTAAGGAGGGATTATATAGCAGTGCCATTAAAACAGTCAGAAAAGCCACGGATCCTACAGTTGAATCTGAATAGGCATACACCTGAGCAAGACCAAGAACAGTTTCTCCAAAAACTCTGATCAAAATTCACTGATAAAATCAGACAGAACAATGATATTAGCTTCTGAAGAGTCTGACAGTACAGTAACACCATTGAAAATATCCCTGTTTTATCCATTTCAACAAAAATCATAATCTGAATTACAAGTATACTGCAGATCTGCATAAGCACCAAGAAAATATAAAGTAAAAGCTTATTCATCAAGTCCCTCTGAAAAATGGTCCCCGATAAAAAAGCAAATTTTTGATGTACATTAAAATACTTTTGGCAAGAGATACAGGTTCCATAAAAGAAAAGTCACTGCAAAGTCTGAAAAAAATCTAAACTTGTAAAAAAGATCAAAGGTAGAGCATTTCTAATAGTTGGAGAAATAACGAAATTCACTCCAGTTCCTGAGATAAACTACAGACCAATTGTGAAGATTTACTAGATTGTACTACACTCTCTTTCTCACTTTCTCTTTCTACACTGCACACAAGGTTGGAACTGAAGCTTTTGCTAAGCTTACTAGTCAGCAAAGCATGTGAAAGCTCAGAACATTCAAATTTTCTTTTCCACTATAAAAACAAGAGACTGGCAACTTAGGTCAGAGACAGACAGACTTCTGCCACAGTCTGTCAAAATAATTTCCAGACAGAGGCAGTTACTTTAAATTAACTGCACTTGCATAATTTAAATTAATATAATTCTGTGTTTCTGTCCTGTTTTCACTGACAACTGTGCTCTTATTTATCCCTGTGCTGTTTAAAAGAGACCACAGATGAGTTCAAACTCCTAGGGTCAGATTTTTAAAAAGAGCATGTGTCACTAACAGCTCAGCAGGTCTCTGTATGCTGGAACCATCATCAATGTGCTTCATTGCTACTAGCCATATGGTCAGTTTCTAACTTAGCATTAATGTTGTGCTCCATCTTCTGTAAAACTGCTGGAAGATCCAGTATAGAAGAAATAATATAATGAGGTACGGGGGAGATATCTACTGGGGCGGTCACTGCTTTGTTTAACCAGACCGTTGCTTTCAAGCCAGCATTCAGGCCTCCTTGAATATCTGTATCTAAAGAGTCACCGACCATCACACACTCTGCGGGCTGCACCCCCAGGAGATCGCAACAGTAATGAAATATGGACGGCGCCGGTTTCTCCTCTTTCTGCTCTCCCCCCACAACGATGGCATCGAAGTAGGGCTGGCAGGCGCACGCCTCGATCTTCTCCCTCTGCGTCTGCCGGTCGCCGTTGGTGAGGAGCAGCAGGCGGAGGCCTTTCCGCAGCTCGGTGAGCATGGCCCGCGTGTCCTCGGCCAGCGTCAGGTGCTGCAGCCGCGTCGTCTTCCACAGGTAATAGCACTCGGCCGCCAGGTCGCGGTTCGCCTCCCCCCCGATGGTCTCCTGGATCGCCTCTTCCCAGTGCGAAATCCGCAGGTCCGTGATGCACATCTTGGCGGGATCGTGGCACTCCTTGAGGAGCTTGGCCTGGACCTTATCGCAGACGGCGCGGGCCTCTCCCTCCCCGTAGCGATGCTTGGACTGCAGGGCGCTTATCACCTGCAAGGGACGCGGGGGCGCGTGTCAGGGCTCCCGGAGGGACCCTGGCCGCGTGTCAGCAGCGGGAGGGAGCGGGACACGCGAGGCACCGCCGCCGCCGCCGGGCCGGGAGCCGCGGGCCCCGCGTCGGAAAGGGGACAAGAGCAATACCTCCTCGATGGCGCGCCGCCCCGCCGCCGCCGTGTCGATCAGCGTGTTGTCCAGGTCGAAGAACACCGCTTTGACGCCGTGCAGCTCCATGGCGCCGCCTCCCGCGAGAGCCGCCCCGCTCGGACGGCGAAGGGGAGCGCCCCTGACCGCCGGCAGAGCCGCCCGTGCCGGGAACAGCGCGGCGGGGCCGCCCCCGGCCCGCCCCTCACGTCCGGCCCGCGGGGCGGGGCCCGGGCGGGAGCTGCGCTGCTCGGGGTGCTGGGCTGCGGGCGGAGCTCGGCGCTCGCAGGTGTCCCTCCAGGAGGGTTGAAAGCTCGCAGGGCTCTCGAATGGGCTGTGGGGAGACCGGGCCCGAATCCCGAGAGCTCGTGGGGGCTGGCGGCGGGGCCGGCGCAGGGAAGAAAGGCCGCGGGAGCTTCCGTGCCCCGGCTACCGCAGCGCTCCCCTTGCGGGAAAAGGGAGCCGTGGCGGGGCGTGGCTGAGCCCAGCAGGAGCAGCGGCTCTCCGGGGCCCCGGGCGTGGCGTGGGCGGGCCCACGCGCGGTGTTAGGGATGTGTGTTTCGATGTTTGGTGTTTTGCTTTGGCTTTTTTCCTCCGTGTAGGAATGCTTTCTTTATGAGACAACGGGACAGCTAGCAGCTGGTTGGAAAATAACCTGTTGAGTTGCTGCAGGGAACAGCTTTGCCCTGAAAGAATTCTCCCCGCAGCGCTTTCGCCTGGGCAGGCCTGCCCGCTCCCGGCCTTTGGCGGCAGCTTGGTGGGCTGTGCCAGCCCCGGGCCCGCGGCTGCTGCCGCTGGAGAACCTGTCCCAGCCTTAGGGAACGGCACCAAGCAGCTCCCTGTACCGGGTCGCAGCGTGGCGCCCAAAGATGTCGAAGTCTATAGTTCGAAGCATTCCGTGTGATGCCTTAGGAAGGCTGACCTGAAACAGACTGGACAGAGCTAAAGTAGGTATTTATTGAAAGGCTTCCTGGATCCACCTTGGGCAGGACAAGAGCCTGACCAGGGCCACAACCAAGGTGGACTTAAAATGATCACAAAATGGCTGACCCGTCATGAGGTCTTACACTTTTATAAATTTTGGTCTGTTTGCATATTGGGGTTTAGTTGTCCAATTACAGCTTCAAGTTGTGAGGTCTCATCCTTCTTGTTCCTCCCTTCAGTCCACTGTTGTTTATGGTTTTGGGCCTTAAAGTTGTCCTTGGTCCTCAGCAGGAAAAGGATTTGTTTTGTCTACCTACTCTGTGAAAAGAGCTTACCAGCACTTAATATGAGGCTCAGAACTACACTCCTAGGCAGCACAGAATCTGAAAAACATGAAAGCTAAAACTTAGATACCACAAGCAGAGGATGTGCACTCTGAAGCATTCTGTGAACAGGGACCTGCATTGAGGGGTGAGGAGGACACGCACGCAAAAGATTCGGTTCAGTTTGGCTTTCCCAGCTTCCCAGTTACCTTCTGGAGCATGACCTTCTGCAGTTACCTGCAGGCACAGCTGCCACGGCTCGGGGATTGAATCATCCATCAGCAAGTGTTCCTAAAGTCAGTAACTCCACTATTTGGAGAACCCATATAATAATGGATTATTTGAAACTCCAAAGGTCAATATTTTATAGAGCAAATGCATCACAAAGGCATTCAAATGAAGGCCTGAACGGCTTCATAGAGCAAGATTTTTAGGTGTATGTACCAAAGGCTGTTTCAGAATTGATGATTTTCCCTAAGGTGAAATTTAACAGGCTCATGTTTGTTGATAATGTTTTGAGAAACACAAGGTATTTTTTAACAGCCAGCAAGCAAATTTTCTTAATTTGATTAGTTTTTAATACTGCGAATGTCGATTAGACATTAATCATTACCTGCAATTCACAAAGCTGGAGGAAGCTTTGTCTCTTACCAAAAAACTGTAAGTTCACTCTGGGACACTTTCAGTTCTAAAAACTGCCCCTTTGATAGCCATCTCCTTATCTGATGGAAGACATCAGTTCTAAAAACTGCCCCTTTGATAGCCATCTCCTTATCTGATGGAAGACATTGAGTCGCGTGCAAGGCCAAAGTAGCTGCGCCCAAGAGCTTGGAAACTAAAACAACAGAAGACAAGCCTTTAAGGAGAGGGGGATTCTGAGAAAAAACAGAGATGGCTAAGGATCCTGTAGTTAAGGGAATAAGAGGAGTTTTAATAAAATTACTCTAGTTGGCTGTAATAAAGTGTGCTAGTTTTGCTTTATAAGACAGAAAAGGTTTTAGGCATGTGGGTTTCATGTGCCTCTACCGAATTACTGTTTTTCAGAATTTACACAGAAGAGTGATTAAGAATAACTGAGTTTCTAGGATTCATTCTACGTAGGAAGATGGCATTTTTTCCAGAGAGCCCTGCATTGCAGTCAGTGAGCAGTGGACCTTATGCGTACTTTTGGAAAAAAAGGTGCATTTACATAGGATTAATGTTGGTGCTCATGTCTTGCAAGATTTTACAAGGTACAGATTTTTAGTAGAAGCTTTCTGTTACAGAATTGAAGCTGTTAAACCATGAATGATCATTACATTTTAAGTTTACTTTAAATTTTTTTATTTTCAGTTTTCTCACTAACTGACTCTGCATGGAAAGTGTTCTCTCTAGAGTATTACTAATTGTAAAATGTGCTTTTGTGTAAACTTGGAAAATTCTCTGCCAGGTTGTTGAACTTCAGCCAGCTGTTTGATGTGCAATTATTTATTTGGACCCCAGGGTCAGCAAATAAGCTCTCTCCTGACAAATTTGTCTATCAGCAAGTGCGTTACTTTCTCCTTGTTCTTTCTGCAGGTGCACTAGAGGCTGGAAATCCCTTGCAAGAGCTGAGAACCAGGAAACAAGCAGTCATTGGAAACCTGAGTAGGAGACAAGCTGAAACCAAAGATATACTGCACGTTCTAGAAGTGATAATGTAAGAATGCCAGTTTGGTATCTTTAAATGAGGAATTGCTCTAGTTTAAAAAGGAAGAACATCATAAACAATTTCAAAGAAAACTTGTCCATACATAAACAATAATTTGTGAGTTATTTGATTCATATTGTAGTTTGTCCTTTTGGGTTGTTTTTTTTTTTTTTTT
>VZUA01016247.1:34900-47311 GCA_013401035.1 Horornis vulcanius
TTTTTTTTTTTTTTTTTTTTGCTACAAGTTGATTATGTTTAGGAGTTCAGCATTTGGAACTCTCTGTTTTTTTTCCTGCATCCCCACTGGTGTCTCAATGGGTTCCTTTTTTGTTGTGTTAGTGTGTCAACTGAGCTAGCTGAGATGGATAATACCTTAGCCCGAGTAGCTTATGCAGACACCATAGACCTGAGACCATGGGAGGCAGGATATGGAAATTAGGATGCTAATAGCCTGATTCCAGAATAGGTCATGTCTCCAGTTCTGGTTCTCTGTTGGTTTGGGACTTTTGACATATTAAGTCATGTCCCTATCCCACGTTTGGGATTGGACCCCTGCCCCCCAATAACCTCCTATAATGCTAAATTAGCCACGCCCCCGAGCCTTTGGGTGTCGCCCCTCGAACCGTGCTGTCTCTGCGTTTGTGATCGGACCACCATTAAAGTTCTGGTTTCGGTCACTCCATTGTTTCCGTCCCGTTTATTTTTGCCACGCTCCGCCCAGCCAGACCGGACCCGGGAATGACAGTGACTGTGGTAAGTCAGGTGAGCTTCCTGTGTGCCCAAGCTGTTTCCTCATACTGAGGAACGCCCAAGGCTTACTGCTGTTTTCCTTTTACACAGCTGTCTGGTTTCTGCTGGGGAGAGACCTTGCAGGGGGTGGGAATCAAATCTGGGTGATCAGGACTAGGTGACCTGTGTGCCCAGTGGAAGTCATCTGCTCCATCCTTTACATCTAGCCCCTGAAAACTATTTCGGGGTTTTTCTTTCCTACTTCGACAGAATATATTATTAAATTGGTAGCTATTTTTTTTCCTTTATCCCAAGAAGAGATTTATAATGAAGTGCATTCCTGTTCAGTGATATCCATAATGTATTTCAAGCTCAATATGTTGGGGAATACTTCTCACCCAGGTGATTTGGCCTGCAGTCCACAGATTAAAATGCAGATTGGGCCCCTGATTGGAGCTCGAGACAAGAGGCCATGAATTCCCAACCTTTGGGATTACATAGGACATTAAGACAGGTGACCGCAGCCAGGTGAATGGGCAACTAAGACTTTTGGATAAAGTGTCGCCAGTGCGATGGATGAACACAGAGCGGGGAGGCAGAATATGAGAAGGAAGACCGGGACTGACGCCCCGGGGGAGACTACGAGGGTATAAAACCCCGCTGGTTCTTGGGTTTGAGGGGTTTGGATGTACGTGGGTGCTATGCTGCTCACCGATGGCCATGTTGCGCAGCTCCAGCGTGTGGTTCCTGTAACAGAAAAAGGCTCCAGTGAGTCTTGAGCAAGGCCGAGGGGTCCGTTCTTTGTGAAGCCGCTCGCTTGCCTTAGAGCCCTCGTTCCCTGTAAATTCAGGAGCGCTGGGCAGAGCGCAGGCGCCGCGCCTTGTGCTGGGCTCCCGGTCCCTGGCTGGGCTCTCCCGCCCTCGCCGAAAGGGATTCAGTTTCGTTTTCACACGGCGGAGCGGTGCTGCGGGAAACGAAACCGAGCGGAGTCTGCGCTGCGGGCTGCGCCGGGCTAGGCCGGCTGCTGGAGCGTCCGCGGGTCCCGGAGCGTCGGCAGCGGCTCGGAGGTACCGGCGGGGCGGGGGCGCAGGGAGGGGCGGGGGTCCGTGCGAGATGGGCCGCCCGCAGCCCGACCGCCCCGGCCTGTCCCGCCGCGCTCCGTGACGGCAGCCTGGGGTCATCTTTGGTCCGTGTGGCTGCGCCGGGAGTCATCGCTGCTCAAAGGCATACGTTAAGAGCCGTCGAGTTCGCTTCTGACGGATTCTAATTCTGGAGAAAGGTTACTGATGATTTTTCCTCCCACAGAATTCAGTGAATGATTCAATATTTTTCCGTCAAGAAATCTGCTAAGAAATCTTCTCTAATCACTAAATTCTCCACTCTGATTTCTAAAACAGTTATTCCAAGCAATGACTGCCAAAACTTTTGCAGACCAATTATTTGAATTCAAAATTCAAATTCATTTCCAATGAACTTTGGTACTGGCACCAATTTTCTATCATAGCAGTGACCTATCTACCAAGACTAGGGGCTGCCTTTATTCTATGTCTAGAGCAACAGATACATCTTTGAATGTTATATTGCAGCATCTACTGAAGATTGTGTCAAAATGGATAGTGAGTATATGACGAGGATCAACCGTTACTGTCAAAAACATAAACTTACAGTGGATTATGACACCATCGATATGAAGGGCCCATCTCACGATCCTGAGTAAGTTTACTCTGCATGTCAGTAACCAGTAGGGCTCTTCCTGCAATGAACAAACTCTCTAAAGCTTGCAGTCACAAATGTTAATTTGCTGAAAGCACGTATGTAGTGGGAAAGCTGGTTGAAATCATTAATTGAATGGTAGGTGCATGGGGAAGACATCATGTGAGACAGTTTAAAGTGAAAACTTATTTCAAGGGTGATGGCTCTTTTCCAGGAAGTACCAGTATTGCACCTGTTACTTACTGGTAGCTCTACTGTATGTTATGCATCTCCTCTCAGAAGGTGGGTTGGGTTACAGTGAGAATTTCAGTTTATGATTTAAATGCTACAAAGCAAGTGTTTACAAAGCAATGTTGACTTCCAGCCAGAAAGGCTGGATTTATTAACTGCTTGCATACTAATGCATTTAATGTGTAGTATATTTTTTAACAAGAAAAGGGTCTTTTGCTTAAGAAGTTTTGCTTTCCCGTTTAGAGACAATTTTTGGTGATGGAATATATTTTATTTTTTAACATTAATGGAGTGTATTTTTTCCTCTGCCAAAGGTTATAGATATTCAAGATCTGTAATAGTTCCATATGTGCTTTTTTACAATTTATTTGCTAGTTTGCATGAAGACAAACTTTATGCTAATAATTAATATGTTTCTTTTGATGTGTTGCATGTAGTCAGATAGCACGGTCTATGCAGATTTATGCTTAAATCTGACTATCATCCCAGAATAAGTTAATAAATATGATCTGGATCTCAAATGTTAATCAGTTACCTTAATTTTTCCCCCATGTGGCTCATGTAATTCAAAAAAGTAATCCTTATTGCAGTAAAGACCACAGCTGTGATCACACAACGTCTTCATTCTTCAAAAGTGGCATGGGACTGACAGAATTTACATTCCAAATTACTTATCCCATTTATTGTGTTTTTTCATTGTTTTTCTGTGTGTTCTGCTACATTCACAAATGAAATCCAATCCATTGTGTGACAGTGGTATCTAGGAAAATCCTGGGTAGCTTGGACTATTCCAAGGATACAGTGTAAAGTGTCTGGCTGTAGTGATGTGTACTGCAAACCTCCTTCAGTCCACTTGTGTTGCTCTTTCCTGGTGTTCTGCCTGCTAACTGCCTGCATTGGCCTCTGCTGGTTGTAAGCTGGCTCCCTAAGTCTTCTGAGCTGTGTTCCATCTCATAAATCACCTTGCAGTTGTCTGAGGCATGATGCAGAGATACCTCCCATCCTATCATGGTTCTGGTGCTGTGGCTGCTTTCAGTACTGTATCTGACAGGGGCAGTGCTGAACACAATGTAAGAAGGTTAAAGGAATCCAGGGTGGCTCAGTCCTGAGCTTTCCAGGTCTGGGAACACAGAGTGGACAATTAGGCCAATCTGCCTAAACCAGTCAAGTGTGGGAATTGCTTATTAACTTGGGGATCACGGTGAGTAAGTATGACTCTGCATTTATGACTCATGTAACACTCCTGCAGGTAATCTTCAAGTTGATCATGGAGACTCACTGCAGATTTCCTCAGCACGCTTAAATAAAATGGTGTATTTTGGATGCAGTGTCATAGCTGAATGTGGGTAGTATTCAGTGCTTAGGTAAGGGTTGACTGACAAGTTTCTTCCCAAAGAACAACCCTTCTTACATGTTTTGTTTTTATTTTGTTGTTTCTTATGTGTAGAGTATGTGGCACACTATGGGTGTGCTTTTTTTACCGTTTTCCCCCTTGAGATTTTTTGTTAAGCCTTGCTTAAATAATGGCAGCAAGCACTGTTCTGCATCTTCATTGTTTCCTACCCAACATTTCATTAAAGGAAATTGGAGAATGAGGTTGGAATAATGAAGAAAGTGAGTTCCTAAAGTCACTTTGCTATTTGAGACCAATTTTCCTGCAGAGGAGCTCACGGTGCTGCACCTTGACTCTGTGAATCCGTCTTGTTGACTGTGAGCACTTACGTGTTCTCCTGCAGTCTGAAACACAGAGGTGCCCTGAGTCTCTAATGGTCACTTTGACTTGCTGCAAGTGTGTGCTGCTGCCAAAGGCAGAAATCCAGTTGTTTTCTCCTCTGTTGCCTTTTCTGCAAAGGCAGTGTCAGAAACATTAGGCATTTGCAGCTGCAGGACAAGTCGGATCTGTAAGGACTGATTTGTCTGAAATGGAACCATTCATTATTAGGGCACAGCAGTGGGTTGACCCTAGGAGGCAATGAAACCCCCAGCCAACTACTCACTTCCCCCAGTGGGACAGGGAGAGAATCAATCAGAAAGGTGAAAGGGAGAAAAACTCATGGATCAAGATAAAGTTTAATAGACAAAGCATAGCTGGATGTGTGACCAAAGCAAACTAAGGAAGTTGCTTACTTACATCAGCAGGCTGATGTTTCTAAGAAAGCGAAGCTTCATCATGACCAATGTTTACTTGGGAAGGCAAATACTATAGCTCTGGGCATCCCTTCTTCCTTCTTCATTTCCCAGCTTTCATTGCTCAGCACGATGCTATATGGCATGGTATAGCCCTCTGGCCACCTGCCTTGGTTGTGTCTCTTCCCAGCTTCTCACATATCCCTCCTCTGCTTGCTGGAAGGCCAGAGTGGGAAAAAGAAAAAAATCTTTGGTGCTGTGCAAACACTACTCAGCAGTAGGTAAAACATCAACCCTGTGTTAGTCCCAAAGCCACAACATAGCACCATTCTGACTGCTCTGAAGAAAGTTAACCCCATCCCAGCCAGACCCAGTACCATCAGTCCTGAGCTGCATCAGATTCCCATTCTGACTCATGGAGTTGCCATATGGGAAGCAGGACATGCACAGTTGTGGAATGGAGGGGCAGAGAGGGAAGGGTTCAGCAGCTGAGCACAGAAAGGCAGGACTGGGGATTATTTGTTGGTAATTTTTTTTTGTTTTGATGGGGCTTTTTTTTGTGACTGCCTTTAAATTCATGTCTCACAAGCACCAGACATGGTTTTTGCTCTTACTAAGCAGTGTACATCACAAGGTATTAAAGGTGAGTGTAATGTCACCTCTGGTTTCATGAAATCAAGATTAGCTAATCTTTCCTCTGTTCAGTGTTGCACTGCTGAGATGTGTCCTGGTGTTAGGGCTTCACAACCTTGCTTGTAATGATGCCGACCTCATCCATTCTTATGCTTTTAAAAATTAAATAATTTTGATTTTAAAAAGCAGTTAAGCAGTTGAAAATACTGTTGGAACTAATAAAATACATGCATTTGTGACTAGAGAGGAAAATTAATAAAATATTTCTAGTAAAGAATTACAATAATCCTAGGTTTGATATAGTAAAAACACATTAATGCTTTAATACTTCCCAGTTATCCTATAGTACTTTATAGATAATAGATGTAAAGTTTAATCTGATAAGGTTGTTAAAGTATATATGTGGGAAAAATGTAGCAATGTTTTAGACAAGTTTCCTTCATTGCAGGTTCACAGTTGTGGTCAAAATAAATGGTAAGAAATATGGTACAGGCACTGGTAAAAGTAAAAAAGAAGCAAAAGCAGTAGCAGCGAAAGAAACATGGGAAATGATTGAGGAACAGGTGAGTAAATAGTAGGATTAAGTTTTGGGGAGTTACTAAGCAGTGTACGTCACATGTAATGTAGTAAATGTTGAATATCTAAAAGTAGACTTTCAATAAGATGTTTAATTTGAAACAGTTTCTAATTACTTCAGTTGTTTTTATTCTGTCTTATTCAGCACTTTTCTAGTTTTTATCACTGAATTGTTTTCCTTATTGTTTTCCGATTGGTTTGATCTCTAATATTGTGACTGTTTCCTCCTCTGCTGTTACAGGAGGATAAGGAAATGTGTTTCCCTTTCTTCAGCTGCCTTGGTGTATCCAGAGTGGACAGTGGTCCTTTTATATCTTGACAACTGTTCAATGATTCAGTGTCTTCAAAACATTTGCAGGGCATTACTCAGTGTGTCTGTTGCCACTCTGCTAATGAAATTGCTTACTTTCATTTGTTCTAATTCATCTTTTTTTCCTTTTCATTATATTCTTTACAGAATTATATTCTGTATATATATTCATGATATTCTTTACAGTATGCCTGGTTATATACTTTGTCCTTCCTTGATTAAGCCTATGTTTGAATTTTGCACCTTAGTTTCCTGCCAAGTGTTTTGCCCTTCATTTGCCATTCTTTATTTTTCTTTCGACTCTGAATGCGTCTTAGCACCTTTTGAGTGAAGTCTTTCCTTACCTTTTTCTATATGACTTTTATTGTGTCATTGTCATTACTTTAACACAATTGCTGCATGTTTGCTGATATGTTACTGATGTTGACTAATCATAAGACAGCTGAAAAGTCCTGCTTTCCTCTCTTGTACATGCACAGGAGCATTTGCAGCCCTTGCTAAATGGAGCATCAGCAGCATCCTGCTGCCATCCCTTCTTCATAGCTTGTTCCCTATATTTTCCTAAAAGGGATGGGATGAGGCATGGTGAGAGGTTGTTAAAGGCAAAAGTGTAGTACTTGGAAAGCCGGGTTTACATTTATTCAAAATGTAATAATTATGCTTGGGATGGCTGTCCTTTGCCACAAAGGACTCAGTTAATGGAAACGGGGGATTTCTTAAGAGTCTTTTGAAATGTGGACAAACCTTGCAGCTATATTAATTAGTTCTTGTGCACTGTTAATGTATTTTTTTAAGCTTAAGTTTTTAAGTTACCTGTTTTGTTTGTTTTATAGCAAAAGAGTGCCTCAAATATGGCAACTGCAGAGTTAACGACGACTCAAGCAACCTCACCACCTGCCCTAGACAAAGATTATGTCAGCCTGTTAAATATTTTTTCACAAAGGATGTGTCTTATAGTTGATTATCCTAACAAAAGTTATACTGGAGGTGCCCATACTCCCATGTAAGATATAATTTATCTTCCTGCTTCCTTCTAATACTTAGTTGTGTTTAGTAATGCTGCCGTTAGTTATCCTTGGTCGTATTAGCTGAATCTTTAGAAGGAGTCACATCATTTGCCTGAGAGCATTATCCAAAAGCTTCTTCAGCTCTGTCAGGCTTGGTGCTATGACCAGCATCCCTGGGGAGCCTGTTCCAGTGTCCAGCCACCCTCTGGGTGAAGAATCTTTTTCTGATATCTGATCTAAACTTATCCTGACTCAGCTTCATGCTATCTCTTTGAGTCCTGTCACTGTCACCAGAGAGAAGAGATCAGTGCCTGCCCCTCCTCTTCCCCTCATGAGGGCGTTGTAACTGCAGTGAGGTCTCCCCTCAGTCTCCTGCAGGCTGAACAGACCGAGTGACCACAGCTGCTCCTCATACACTGCTTTCCCTCAAGGCCCTTCACCATCCTTGTTGCCCTCCTTTTTTCCCTCCCCAGTAGTTTAATGTCTTTTTTATATTGTGGCACCCAAATGGGAGCCCAGCACTGGCTGCCCCAGTGCAGAGCAGAGCAGGACAATCCCCTCCCTTGCCCAGCTGGCCATGCTGTGCCTGATGCCCCAAGGACAGGGTTGGCCCCCCTGGCTGCCAGGGCACTGCTGACTCCTGTTCAACTTGCCAGTGACCAGGATCCACAGGTGCCTTTCTGCAGTGCTGTTCTCCAGCCACCTGTTCCCAAGTCTATACACACAACCTGGATTGTCCCATCCCAGCTGCAGAATTCAGCACTTGCCCTTGTTTAATTTCACATGGTTGGTGATTGCCTATCTCTTAATTTTAGTGTGTTAGTCTCTCTGTAGGGCTTCCTTGCCCTTGAGGGAGTCAACAGCTCCTCCCAGTTTAGTCTTGTCAGCAAAATTACTTGGTATCCTTTGAGTCCTGTGTACAAATCATTCATGAAGATGTTGAAGAGCACAGGGCAGAGAATGGAGCCCTGAGGAGCCCCACTAGTGACAGGTCCCCAGCCTGATGTCACCCCATTTACTGTAACCCTTTGTGCCTGACTCATGAACCAATTGCTCACCCATCATGTAAGCATGGTTATCCAGCTGTGTGCTGAACATTTTGTCCAGAAGGACACCCAGAGATGGTAGCAAAAGGTTTGCCAAAGTCTAAAAGGATTAGACCAGATCAGCTAGGTGGGGTACCCTGTCAGAGAAGAAACTCAGGACTTCCCTTCATGAAGCTCTGCTGGCTGTGACCAATTACTGTGCTGTCCTCCAGGTTTTTATCCATACCTCCCAGAAAGATATTTTCCATGATTGTACCAGGCTCTGAAAGTGAGTTATCTTGAAGGCACAACAAATTAGTTCTGTACCATTATAAATTAGATTAAATGTTTATTGGAAACACTGGCCTGAAGATATATATTTCAGATTTCCATTCTATAATGTCAGTTGATTGTAGTGTTTAAAAATCATTAAAATAAGGCTTGTCATATGGGATATAAGACTTGATTCCCTGTTGTATTTTACAGGTATTCTATTAGCTGTACAATTAGCGGTCATTTGTATGGAAGGGGATCTGGACCTACCCTAGCTGCTGCAAAACAAGCTGCTGCAAAGGAAGCATATGAGAAGGTAAATAAGGAAAGCTCTCTGACAGTATGTGCTATATTTAGACTTAACACAGAAGTTTAAATCTTTGAACCAATTTTCTCATTGTATTTAAAAGCATATTCCATGGTTGCCTTTAAAGAGGGAAACAATCCATATTTTAGTATGTTGGTTGGGTTATTAGTAGAATTTATGTTGTGTTTCTATATTCCTTTCTGGACTGAAAAATAAAATCTAACGGTTGATACCTCTCTGTTGTAGAATAGGTCTGATATGTTATCATTCAAGAATGCACACATATTAAAAAGTTCTAAATTTTGACTTGTATACCAGTTGTCTTCTGTGTGAAGTGTTGTTGAGCTAGCAGGCTATGAACACACTTCTTTTACTGTCTTGTGTTAGATTAAAAATCTATTGTGGAATGTGAAAGGCAAAAGCAGGAGTCAAAATCAACAGGACTGGCCTTCTGTAGTGTTCCAAGACAGAGTCCAGTGAAACAATTGCTGGCACCATCCTCTGGAGAGCAGAGTCTTGTTGGTAACCGCTATTTCCACATGTGCAAAAAATTATCACAATTCCAACAGTGATCCAAACCCACTTCTGAAATGCACAGGACCTATGAACTAACTTAAAAAGGAGTGTAGTTTAGAGCGAAGGATGGCAGTATGGGGGAGGGAAGAAGTCTTTTTTACTTTTAAGTACTTTATAAATTATTTGGCTGTTACTGTGAATTTTCAATGCTTTTTAGTGTTTTTAAGTCAACCATGTAATTAATTAATGGCTTATTATAGCTCTAGGAACCTTTCTTAATATTTTTCTATGTTGCAAACTCAGGGATCTTATTATTTTCATTGAAGTCTGAAATTTACTACCTCTAGCAGAACTTGTATAAGTTAGTCTAAATTTGGGGTGGGTTGATTTGGTTTGGTTTTAACTTTTATTAAGTCTCCGTGATGTCTGTGTAACAAGCAAAATCTAACTGGCAAATAGTAGTAAAGGTACAGTAATCCTATTTATAAACAAAGAGGTTTATTTGTTGTCTTTTGTTGAAACATAAACCCTATGTTTTTGTTTCCATGATATCATGACGGAAAACCAGGAAACATAAAAAGAAAACAAGTTTGTTTATTTTTTGTGATGTGATGGTCTGTATCCATTGTAGGTGTTGGTGTTGCTTTTAAAGTTACTTTTATGCTCTTATGACATGGGTAGGAGGAAGAAGGGGAAGAACCTCTACTAAGGATTTGGGATAAGTTTTTTTGATTCAACCCCAGATTAGTTATATGAGTTTTGCAGTGCTTTCATGCTGAAGACATTGCATGTCAGTTTGTACTGACTCAGATTTTCTGTTCTGCTGATTACATGTATCAAAGCCTATGTATGTCTTATTTTCCATACAGCAGTTGCACATGCAGCAAACAAGATATTTGCTTTTCATAACTCTTCCTCTTATCCTGGTTTTGAATAGAATCCAGACTCTCATAAATGTGTCTGTATAATATGCTCACTGTGAAAGAGCCTTGTGCTTTTCCTTTCTCTAGGCAGAAATTGGGCAGATGCCTTTCTTCTGCAGGGCTTTGAATGTTTAGTGCAGTTAATAACTTGCTCTTAGGACCCTGTAATGCCCTCTTTGGAGGGCATCTTTTGCACTAGGGACTTGTTTATGTGATTTTATTAAACATTCTTGGTTTTTCTTTTTTTTCCAGATAGAAGCTGAAAGATCTAATGGCAATAGTACATTTAGCAAATATAGCAATGTTTCTCAAGCGCCAGCTGAGTCTGACTCACAGTAAGTTGGGTTCACTGCTAATGTGATAACAATATATTTACTAATCTTAGAGGGTAATGTGCTGTAATTCTAAATAAAAGATATCATTTTGTTGTTTTATTGCAGTATAAAGCCATCTAATTTTATCTTCTGCTCCTTAAACTTTGGAGCAAAGTTTGTTCTATTTGTGAAGTTTTAAGTGAGTCTGTATGGGATAGCTTATAATAAGTTTAGAGCTTTCTGATTTATTCATATTCTGCCATAGGTACTTCTTTCAGAAACATTTTTACTGTGATGTAAATGGATCAGCCTACCTCATTCAATAGGAATATTTCATGCCATTTTAACACTCATTTTCCTATTGTGGTACTCTTGTAAACTCAGTATAATTCAATTTCAATACTTTCCTGTACTCCATATTCTGCTTTCTTCTCTCTCTTTTTTTCTTTTTTTCTCCCCTTTTTTCATTCTACATGAATCTTCACTTCTACCAAAGGGAAAAATTTTCTTAGCAAAAGAAACTGAACATACATTAAGTTCGATATGTGATTTGACAATCAGTAGTTTGACTGTAGTGCCACTACCACTTTTACATTCTTCTGTCTTCTAGATATCATCGACTCATTTAATAATAGAAATAAAGGAGAATATTACAAAGTGTTGTTATTTTAGTAGCTTTCAAGCAGGATGTTTTGTAATTTAAATTAGTCATGATTTTTAATGCTTTTCCAGGTTTTGCTTTAAAAACTGCGGTGTTTTTGGTCCTTCTTTTTTTGTGACAATTATTTTATTTATTATTGTGTTACTTTCACCTAAAAATAGTCCATTATTTTTCTATAGAAAGGGCATTGGCTTTGAGGACTCATCTGCAAAGTTGGTAGAAAAAATGAAAGACATGGCAGTATGTGAAAAGCCTTCACCTCTTCAGGTATAGGATGAAAATGGTCTTCCTCATAATTGCATTTTAGACCCTGAATAGGGATTCTTGTCAGAGTGCAACATCGATTTGTTCTTTTATCCATCAATCATTGGAAAATACACACATTTTTCTTAAGAATGTTCAGTCCTGTTAACCATTAGCCATTTCCTTCTGCATCGTGGATCAAATTTATGTAGTGTTTAACAAATGGCAGTACTCTCAAGAAGTCAAACTAAGCTAATTTTTAACAATGATAATGTTATGCACGTTTTTGCAATGATAATGTTATCCATAGCATATGTGAAAAACACTGAGCTGAGATTCATTCTTATGATATTGCTTACATAAGGTTTGGTCATATTTATAGGCAATTCCTAGATCCATTATCAGACATGTTTTAAACCAACTACAGTGAAAATATTCAGGATACCTCAGTTAGACTTTTTTTTTTTCTGTTTTCCGTGTAGAGAAGTGCAGGAAGTTCTCTCCTGAAGCCCAAAAGGTATGTGTTTATTTTGAGATTGCTATCTTCTGTAAACTATATTGCAAATAACTTTATTTTTTCTATCTCTAGTAATGAAATGCTGCTATTGGGAGGTAGATTTCTCATTTTGTATTAGAAAAATGGCTCATTATAAATTTTGCTTTTGTCTTTGTTAAAGAAAATTGGCAGCTAATTTTGTTGATGTAAAAAAAAAGGAAGAGGAAGAAAAAGTGCCAGATTCAAGTAAAAGTTTGGCAGATGTGGATACAAATACTGGAAAAAAGAATGGGAGTCCACACACTGTCAATAAAACGTAAGAAGGATTTTTTTTTTTAAATTAATGTTTGTATGGCAATAACGGTATGTATGAATCTAGATTTGTTTCGTTATTTACAGTAGAAGGAGGTAGACAGGCCAAAAGTACAAAGGATGAAAAGGAGGACAGAAGAGCTGTCGTTCAGGGGACTACTAAATGCAGTAGCCCATGTGAAATCTTCATTTGGGAATTGCCTTAACAACAATTTGCCATGGTTTGTTTTAT
>VZUA01016250.1:11183-22815 GCA_013401035.1 Horornis vulcanius
TAAGGGTGATAAGGGGTTATTCCATCCCACCCACTTCTCTCACTTTCAGTAAAACTCATTTGGAACAATCAAACTTCAGTTTTATCATATCACTGAACAAATGCCTTGAATGATAGGGGGAGTGATTTTGGAGAATTTGGAGTAATACTAGTTGACTATTAAAAGTAATTGCACCAATTTCTCACCTTATACAACTCACTGTCAAGTTCCTAATATACTGCAGCGTCTGATATCGTCTGGTAAAGTGCTGGATGGGTAACTTATCCTGCCTTAGCTTAACCAGAGTCAAGTCTTGGAGAAAAGACTTCATAAGAATTTGACTTTGGATTTGGACAAGGATTTCTGAAAGACGTTATATCTGTGTGCTCTTTATTAGCCAAATTTGTTCCATGCTATCTGAACAGGGTACAAGCAAATAGAGGACTATAAAACAATGCTACAGTCTGGTAGGAGGTTCAACACAAGGCCCAGTTGATATGACTGACACATCTAATATGTGATGAAGACACATGCTTTCCCATTTCAGGGAAGCAGGAGTGCTTGATTCCAGTATTGTTAACGACAGCAAACATGTGGGTTGTTTGTCTTTCTGAAAACACCCAGAATTGCTGAGAGTATGTAGACTTCAGCAGAGGAGAAGGGAAGAGGAAAGCAGCTGTTCCCCCTACCTTCCCATTACCCAAGCGGAAAAGTGAATTGCTGTACTCCAGCCTCAAGGATCATAATTATGAATCAAGGACTTTGATGGTGATATTCCAAAATAAGAACCAGCCATTTTCAGTCTCAACATTTATCAGCAGCTTGGGCACAGTCCAATTCTTCTAATTGAAGAAGGCAACATCTGTGGTCACAACATCCAGGTCATTCCTTGCATGGTCATCAGCACAGATGCATTAACACATGTACCAGACTGCCCTTCACATTTCTTATTCTCAGCTTCTCTCTCACCTTGGGTGAAGTCCTCAGGTTGAGAGCCCTGACTGAGACAGCCTTCCTGCAGACTTGGGATTGTGCCACAGTGCTGCCAAACTACTAAATGAAACATAAGGGGAGCCTTGCAAGGACTCTGTTTCAACCGAATGGCACCATGGTCATTTCAGTGAACATGCATCTTCAGGAGGCTTTCCTCACCCTCAAGCATCCTGGCTGCACATCTCAACCTAGCATGCCAAATCTGAACACCTTCGTCTGAACACGTCGAACATGTTAAGGGATATGTGACAGCCTCAGTCGAATCACAACATTACTGGAGAATGAGGTACATCAACACAAAAATACTACAAGGGTGAGATCACCTTCTCTTCAGTCAGTTCAGCATGGGTCCTGCCAAATTCTGTGCCAGGCAGCTGCAAAGCTGCAGAAGCTTTGTGTAAAAAGTGGCTACTGAACATGCCCACATGCTGTCAGTATATTAGGTGTTGCCTACCCCCAATCACAAAAGCTTCAGATCATGCTAGCTACTGAAGGACTATGCCCAGGTACCCAGCTGATCAATGTCCTGCTTCATCTGTGTTGAGTTGCTTGTACAAACATGCCCCAAGTTCAGTATAACCACCACTAGTAATCAAGTAGAAGTCATGTGAAGAAAACAACATTGGCTCCTTTTACCTTGATGTGATCACACACATAGTTAGATTCCCATCATACTGCAAAAGTTAAACCCAGATACCAGGTAAGTGTGTAAGTGTCTCACTGCACCCAAGTGCCTCTAACACAGCCAAGTTATGCTTTACACAACACTAACTTAAAGCATCTGCACAGATTTTATTATATTTAAAATATTTTATGCCACTTCTCTCTAAGAAAATCTTTCAGAACAGACACCAACATTTCTATATCAGCACATGAAGACTTCTAGCTCAGATGATGGCTCTGCAGCATGGTCAGACATGGCAATCCTATTTTCTCACTTCATACATAAACATTGAAACTGCTTTCTTGGTTTTATTCCCAAGGTAAATTGGTCTGTAAAGCCTGCAGAAGATCTGTTTAACTGTTCTGAGATTACGGGAGAACAAGGAAAATATTTTTCGATGGAAAAAAAATTTTAAAAGAGTAGAATAGAGAGGTGAAGACTCCAAATTCAGCACATGCCTCAACTGCTGAAGAGAAAAATCACAGGGCGGGAGAGAAGCAAAGAAAGACTGTAAGCAGTTGTGGAGCAAAAGACTCTTGAACAACCTGAGGAAGTAATATCACGAGCCTCACAGGTACTGAGAGAGCTGTGTCTCCTTCCTTTACAGGCTCAGAGCAATGTTGAGGGATTTTGTGTGAAAAAGGCTGCAATAGCTTTGAAATATGCAGAGTTTAAACCTGCAAACTGCAGAATCAGAAGCATTTTGTCCTAATATCAGCAACACAGAAGTACTGCTAAAGTTCTAAAGAAAAAAAAAAGTAGATTTCATCATTGGTGGTTCTGTGCATTTTTACAGATGTATTTGTGCATCTGTACACTGCAATTGTCCAATAGCTCACAACACTCAACAGCACAAGTGTAGTCATTGCTACTGTGCGGGTAAGATGCTCAAAACCAGCAGTTAAGAGAAGAAAATATATTTATGGCATTAAGGCAAGAAAAAAAATTATACATGCTATGCTAAAAGGGCTGTTCACTAAGCATTAGACAGACACTTCATTCACTGTCAAAGAATTTGAAATAGAAAGAATTGATGTATATGAAATGTAAAACAGTGGAGGGGAGGAGGGAGGGCGAGGGATTTATCCACATATCTTTCCAAGAAGGAATAGTATCTTAGCCTCAAATTTCTGAGCTCAGGGTTTATGAACAGAAGTCATTAGAGGGCTTTAAGTTAGCCCCACTGCTTCCTTCAAAGTGTGAAAATTAAAATGAGCTATATTGCAAATAACCAACCCTTTTCAATAATTACTACCATGCTACTGCATCTGAGATATCTGAATGACATATCTCTCCATTACCAAAAGGTAACTACATTTTCATTTTGACTAATATAATTTTAAAAACCATCATACCAGGTGCCTTATATTTGGAAAATCTTGAAAGCTTTTAGATGTACAAACACCCTTCCCACCACTCTTGGCTTATCTTTTATTTACCCTACTGGGTATACAACAATTGATGCTTCTTCAAAGCAAGGACTTCCCAGCTGATTAGCTGTGCTGAGCTGGCTAAGCTTATTAAAGGTGATTAATGCATTCAAGTATTTTTTCCCTCGCTTGTTAGTTCAATTTCTTGCTCATTATGCTACTGGTCTTTTTATATTAAAACAGACCACCTGGATAGCAAAGAACTTCATAATCTTGGTCCAACAAGATCAACACCTGTTGTACATGTAATTAATCATAAGGCAGTGCATGGCTGTAATTCAGCTAAAAAGCTAAGATTATCTAACAACAGAAGCAATACACCACGTTGGCAATCAGCATTTGAATCCTTAAAATGCAGTTTAAAAAAAAAAACAGAGAAGTGAGTCAGTACAAAGGGGCTCATAATTATTCTCTCTCCATATTTAGGAGTCCATATGGGATTTGTGACGTATAAAAGTCAGCATACAATTTTCTGATGAAAAATTCAGTTCTAAAAAAATTCATATTCTTCTCAAGGCTGAGAAAAATCAAATGGTCTTTCTGTCAATGACATTTTCACTCTACAAAAAGAAATCAAAGGGGGTTTGGATATTGTATTACAGAAAGAACCCAGAGGTTCAATATAGTTTACTAGTCTGAACATGGATTGAGAACCACAAAGTCCAATCACATCTCTGTCTTTAATTCACTGTGTGGTTTGGCAAGTAGCTTAACTACTTTGACTGCGTTTCTTCATCTGTACAATGTGGGAAAAAATACTCTAAGTTGATTAGAATTCTACGGGATTTAATGTATGTAGCAGGCTTCCAAATGCTAAAGCCTCATACGAGTATTATTAACTTAGCTATGGTGCATTAAAGTGGAAAATATATGTCCTTTTTAACAGTGAAAAATCCACAAGGAGGAGATTCACTGTAAAAGATAAGACCCTAAAAATTACAATTGTTTGGGTTTTTTTAAAGAATTACAACAGCACAATACATACAGGAAAAATGCAAGCCATAGCAAATTAATAAAGCACCTTGTATAATTACACAGGCAGAAAAAAAAGTGCATCCTAATCTTAAAGCTCAGGCCATCGGCCTAATACATTTTATATGCATTTGACTGAATTTTCATACTGGAAGATTCAACGCACTGTTAAGGCACAGTGAATGAACAAGAACAAAAGGTAAATTAGATCTTATTAGCACTGTAAAGGTGGTTAAGACTCACCAAAACCAATTGTACTCTGTACAATCTACAGTAGGGGTGGGAACTGAATGGTGAATTAAGCTGAATACAGAGAAAATACACACATTAACAGTAGCAGTTGTGCCTTTTTCCTTCAGGTTCCTCAGGGATCAGGGGCATTGTGGGGTTTATCCCATTATGATTTTCAACTGAGCAGGTACTGAGGGATTCATACCAAGGGTGCTGGCTCCTTCATACCTAACAGCACACAGGTCTACCACCTGCATGACTTAAGTTCATAAATCTCTCCTATTAAATGTGCAGCCCACACTGCCAAGCTTAACAACCCAACTGAAAATTCATTCAAACTTAGTCAGACATTATCATATTTAGTGCAAATCAGAAAAGTCCCAAGACAAAAATGCTCTTCATCTTCTTGTTTGCTTGTTCTCATCCATCCCCCATCCTGCCAATTTTCTGATTTCTAAATTCTTCACTCTTTCCAATTGCTTTCCTCAAGATTTTATTTGCCACTAGTAGATGAGAAGAAATGGATACAAATTACCTTTTTTTTAAAAAATGCATAATATATGTATGGATCTGCTGTGAACTTTTTTCTCCCTTCTCTTTTACTTTGTGTATTTTCTGTTTAAGAAAGTTAAAGATGCACAAATACATACTTGTCTAAAAGCAAGTAGCTGATTTCAAACGGTTTGATTTCTCTCTTCCAGACTGAGAGAAAGCCTTTAGGTCATATAATAGTATAGGACATATATCATACAAGCTGAGGCAGGCAGAAGGTCCCACCCATTCTTCCTGAACAATCCTCATTGTTATCACCTGCTCTGCAACCGGCTCATTACAACCTCTGCCAAGAGCTAAGGAAGCAAAGGAACCACTGAACACAGGTCCAATGAGAAGACAATTAGAGATACAAGTATACAAGTATCAACCAAGCTTCAGTGATACTGCAACCCACATCATTTTCATAACCTTCCATCTTGGATGCAGGGAAGGGACTGAGGAACTTACAATCAGTCTTCGGGATCTACACACAGCAAGAATAAACTCCATCCTTTCCACATTGTCCTGTTAAAACTGAAAAAAAATCCTCCTAATGACTGACATCAGCAGAGACCCTAGTGCAGATGTAATGAAAACGGCTTCTGATGATCATGTTGTGCCAGACACTCATAGCAAAGATCACATGTGCAGACAGACACACTCCCAAAATTTGACTGATGCAAAAAGTGTCTGGGAATCTAGACAATTCACATCAGTTTCTGCAGATGTCTCACTTGTTATCTTAAACAAAACCATATCAAAAACCTTGGTGTGTTTAATTTGCAGTTGCCAATTTCAGCTTTTTCACTCTCAGCAAGTTATGGCTATGCTGCCAGTGCTGTCTGCTTAATTCAATCCACTACCCGTTCAGTACAAACTCACCCTTCTGTGTTTGTGAGAAATAAGCAACATACATAACATGACAGTGCCTTGACAGTGCCTGCACTTCCTTATTCCTCTGGCCTTCCGAGGGAACAAAAATAACATTGCCATTCAACTCCCCTCATTCCAAGATTTTCTTTTTTTTTTTAAATGCACACTGTCACTCAGTGGTTACTTTTCTGCCCTTCCTGGATATTGTCTCACTCACCTACGCAGTGTTTCTATCTCAAAGGGACTTGGGCCCTCCAGCCACCTTTGACTGTAAGCATTGCCAAGCATGCCAGGAAGCGTGGGTGGACCATGCGCAGATAACACTCAGTTCTGGAAAGGGACACATGAGCAACTCACACACAGCAATGAATCAATTGCACACCAAACTCCTCCTGGTAAAGCCAAACAAGACATTTGTGATATATTACATTAATATACTATCTTTTTAAAATACTCCCATAACACTACATATAATAAGTGTGATGATACAAGAGAGGGATACGGCATTTGAAGTTTTTCAAAGAGATATTGTTTCCTTTTACAGATGGGAAGAGTTGTTTAGATTTTCTCTGCATCTTTTCCCAGACAGATTTTTCACTGTTACTGATAAACAAGGGGACAGACAAGGGGAAAAGATGAAAGATTTGTAGGAGGTTTTTTTATATTTTCTGCAGGAGTTTAATTTAGAAACTTTCCAGCAGATAGAATTTATGGCATTAACAGATCTAATAAATAGTAATTAAAAACCCCTCTGCTTTTAAAGAGGAACTTTTGGAATAATAACTGTTTAATTCTATTGTCCAAGCCAGCCTCCTTGTATTTACACTCTGCCTCTGGATAGCTCATTCCCACCTTTGATTTCAAATTTGATACGGTATTTCCCTTTATTTTCTAAACTGCTCTAAACCAGAAAATAAAATCCACACAAATTTTCCTGCCCTGTTAACTAGCCTGAAGACTCTCTCCCAATTACCATCTCATCTAACCTTCCTACTGAACAACTCCCACCTGCCGCTCACAAAACATGCCAGCTCCTACTTTCATGCACCTGAAGCTACAAGAATCTTCTCCCAAGCTGCAGGTTGAATGCCAGACAAAATGATGTGGTTGTAATGATGCAATTGCCTGTACGGATGGATGTCAGAGGGAATGATGAAGAGGTAGAACACCTTACAGCTGGGGAGCACAGCTCCAAAGCAGACCAGCCTTGCAGTGCCTGTAATTCTGCCATCCATGGGATGATTGCTCGGGGTGGGTCAGAGGAGAATGCAGAGCTGCCAGCGCAGCAGACTAGGGCATGGCTCTGCAAGCCACCAGCCGCCACAGTTGCCATTATGGCCTGGGGATTCAGCAGAGGCATCAAGGACTGAGCTACTCCTTCATTTTACAGATGGTTCATTAACTGGGTGGAAGCACATGAGAGCACTTGGAGAGCAATAGGAAGAGGCAAGGGGCAGGAGAATTAGACAAAAGTTGTTTGGCAGCAGCTTCCAGATGAACTAAAAATCACACACAGCAAAAATAGCAAGGGTGTATTTGCCAGCTGAGAGTGGCCACATGCCAAGTTTGAGGTCTTAAAAATTAACTGCTTTTGAACTATACAAGAACAACAACAACAACAAAGATCTCTTATTTAAGCTCAAAAGATTTTTCATGCCTATCTAAGCTACTAATGAGGAAAAAGGAGGAAAGAAAGAGACAATATCTTCAGGCTGAGACTGAGAATCAGAAGAGTCAACCCCTAAGCAATATGTTTGATTATATATTAATATAAGGGTCTTAATTACACTAAACAAAAATGAAGCATCCATTTCAACTTCCCTGATAAATAATTCACACACATACATACTGAAACCTACGGAGTTCTCACATATCCCTACTCAAACTACCCCTCAAAACCAGTTTTTAGGCAGATCCTCTCAGGTACAAGAATACCAAGGATCAATGAGAGCATTCCCCAACAATTTAGTGTCTGAAAACCCACTTGGAAAACAGCCCTCAAGAAACTTCACATTTGCCAATTTTTTTTCTTACTCACTTCTGCTTAAACGCAAAAAAGTACCTGTACAACATTCAGTGCCTTGTTTCCAAAGACTAGGGGCGGTGTCAAATGCTGATACCTTTCTAATGTAAGAACTTGTATGCAGGAATTCCAAAAACAGCCTAGGAACCAGAAGCTTGGCTTTCTTTTTTCTGCTCATTCTCCCCACCTTTTTTTTTCCTTCCTTTATATCCACAAATTACTTATGTATATTTTTATATTTGTGTCATAGAATTACAACATTATGTTTATACATGTGCCCTTCAGAAGCCTAAACTTCACATAACGGATATCATAAGTGCCGGGATCGAGGCAGAAGTAAGGCTTGAAATATGGAAAGCTACTGAAAATTTTCATTGTGAATTTTTTTCCCCATANAATTCCTAGCAGCTTCTCTTATAAAGGATCCTGCAGAGTCCTTTCCATTTCTACTTTCAGTAAATTTTTCAAGCATTCAAGACAACATTTTGGATGCTCAGCTGTGATTACTTTGCTAAAATGTAATGCTACATACATTAACGAGTTTAATTCTTGGAATGCAAAAATGGTTTCTCTTTCTTTTTAGCCATAATTTGACAGTGAAAATTGCGAATTTACCTCTCTGCCAAAATAAGTTTACCTTCCAACCAAACAGGGCGTTTCTTCCACAGAAAACCATGAATGACTAAAGTCTGAAAAATGAAAGTTGGCAGGTAGCCTTTATGAACTTATGTGTTTCCTGACCCTGCCAGAGAGAGTTAAGCTAGGTCAATATGCAAGTGGGAGAGGAAGGAAAGGATGGGGTGGTTCCAGAAGTGCAGTCTCCTTTCTCCACAGCCAGCAGCAAAGCAGTGCTCCTACAACACATTTTTGAAGATCACTGTGTTGGAGCTGTTTGCGATAGTCAAATATTTCATTTTTCACTTTCATGAGCCCAGAGATGCAAGCACGGGTGCCCAAGCCAGCTTCTACTCTGCCTGGATTTCTCTAGCATATAGTTGATATTCTGCTCAAAAATGATGTGCATGTTGCAACTGCACGACCTACCCCAGCACTGGCTGCATTTCAAAACTAAGCAACAGGAGACATCTCAAAAACCCAGTAATGTGAAGCTTCAGAAGTCCTTGACAGCTTCTGGTTTTGGACAGCTTTCAAATGCAAGGTTCCTGGTCATACCCTGGAAAAGAGAGTGGATGAACTCTGGACGTAAAATTCTTCCCTTTCCATAACCTTCTCCCCTTGTTACAGCATATACAGGGTGTCTTCTTTCTTCCTATCTAAATTGAGATTTCTATCCCTTAAATATCTACTTCACAAACACACATGACTTTTCAGCACATCCCTCCCTCCTCCAGCTCTGACACCCACTTCATCGCAAGCATGACACAGACTTTTAAGGCAAGAGTATACGGGTGCAGTGGGGACAAGAGGCACACCCTAAATCTCACAAGCAGGATGGAGACCTGCTCCCGAGATCATTTTTCCCCTAACCATGAAGAACTACATCCTAGAAAGCTTTCAGAGCCTTCCAGAAATGGCTGCCCACCACTCAGAAGTCAAAGCAATGTTTTCATTTCCCACGTAATTGACTTGACCCATGTTGCCCACAATCACAGACTTTGTCAGCTGATTTGGTTGTCGCTTTTAATTACGTATTTGCTGTGGAGAAGGAAAACAAGACTTTGTTCTCACACATCTCTGGTCCTATCATATCAGAGCACTTATCTCTTACCCTGTGCTTACCTAGGCTGCAAGCTAAATATTCAGAGGAATGTTTTCTTCAGGGTTGTACCTCCTCAAGAGCTCAATATCTCCTAGCAGCATACACTTCTAATGAAATTAATGAGATGGTTTGGAAGTTGCCTGTGAGAAAGCTAGAATCTCATCAATTAAAACTTGCTGAACTGGGACTGTGGTGAGTTACGACCAATGTGGAAACTGCCACTACTTGCAATGCAACCTTCTTTCATTAATATAAATGCATACATTTGAACCATAGGTTTTATTACCAGGAACAATTGCACAAGCAGAACATTTCACTCTTATTCACTGCCTCAACTGAAACTACCTAAAGAAGTAAGAAATTTCTTAGAGCAGGTCAGCCAGCACCTAGAGATCTCTACCCTCATCATGCAACCTAATAAATGTTAGGGAAGAAGAAGTAAGTAACATGAAGGTATAATTTATGGAGGAGGATTTGTGGTAGCTTGACATTGGAGCAGTGATTTTTCAGGAAGTTATAGCTAAACCAATCAGCGGCAGAGACAGGTGAACGTGGAACCATTACAGGATTATAATCTTCTCTCTTCACTATTCTCTCAAAGAGTGTTTCCATGTATCTAGGAGCCATGGACCCCAAAGCACTGCAGCAACTTGCATGTCAACATCTCCAAGGCTTGGCCACCTCAATCACAAGTTTAACCTCCTAAAAAAGCACCACCACACTTGTTTTGAGTTTAGCAAGTACCTGGAAAGCCATCCTTGCTATAACATGGAATAGCCATGGCTAAATGTGATTTTGAGATGAATTTAAGATGTGTTCCCCAGTATTTTGACCCAAATCCAATCCTGAGTAATGTGAAAGAGATGTATATATATTATCTTCAGCTTGGTTGTGGCGATACAGCGACTCTTCCCTCCTCTACAGCTCCTAGAATAATTTTAAAATGTAAGAAATTTGGGGGTTTCCCTTTCCCCACAGTCACTTCCCACACAAATATTCTGAGAAGACTTACCATTGGGACAAAGGATCAGCCACCCCAAAGTGACACATGGTAAGTGGCATTGCCTGGATGAGGGCAGAACAAGATGGGCTAAAGCACAGCTGCATGGACACCTTGGATGACAGCAGGGGAATCCCCCAGACTGACATTATTTTAAACAGCAGCAATCTCTGAAAACATCTCAGCAACCACCTGGTGAAGTAATGTTCACACTGTAAGAATGTAGCTGTTCTCTGCCACCACTTAAATGCACTTGTCCAAGCATTAACCTGATGACCAATTCCACTTCTTGCAAGGAAAGGAAACTAACAAACACACTTCCCGGGTATGGAAGGAGTTTTCTAGTATATCCTCAAGATTTTCTAGCTTCTTTTCTGCAGATTTCTTTCTCTTATCTTAATCATGTAGCACCCATTAGTTGGAGACTGTTTTCTTGCTAGAGTGAAACACATCATTTACTGAGGAAGTTTCAGTCCATCACAAGTTGTCCACAGTCACGTTTGTGGTTTTCTCAGCAAATTCCTTACGTGAAAAATAATCACACCCGTAGGCAGCTTGTGCGCAGATTGTTCGGCAACTGATACTTAAGTCTTGTTGGTCAGTTTGAGCAGACCGATTTTTGCCTTTTTTTTTGGAAAGGAAATGTTTCTTAAAAAAACAGATTAAAGGGGAATCATGCATATTCACAAGTTCACAGTTTGTTCATAATGAATATTTTATACCAAAAAATTCCGCTCCAACCATTCATCTAAACTTAATGATAAAATGAGCCCTTCTTTGAACAAACAGACAAGGGCCTTCTCCAAGAGCAGGTGAGAATTGAAGCAGCAGGTCAATTACATGGCAAAGGTAATTTTATTCTCCAAATTATAAGAAGCCAAACTTCCAGAGGAACTTCAGTTTCCTCTGAAAAACCTCATATTATTTGCTATCAGCTACAACATTAGGCCAAAGAGATTCACTCAGATTTTGAGATCACTTTGAAAGCTTGTTTTATTTTCCTAGTTCCACTTCTCATCTCAGTTCCAAATTCAAATATGTGAGTGTTTTCCCATATGCTCTGCATTCCACTTCTATAAAGCAGGTATTTCAGTTGTGGATTAAATGTTAATACTACATGATCATTCATGTAGAGTATGCACATATAAAAAATATGTTGTTGTTCATTTATCAGCAGTCAGTTAAGTCTGTAAAATATGAGGCAATCCCTTAC
>VZUA01016251.1:0-33070 GCA_013401035.1 Horornis vulcanius
TACACTATATGAAGCCCAGGACTGTGAGGCTGCTGCATGAGAACTGGGTTGCCCCCACCTCCTTTTTCAGAATCCTGCTGCCAGAGGTTTTATTCCCTAATCATTACCAAGACAAATATTCCCAGGTGCCATAGTGAAGCACAGTTATTAAACAAAAAGGAAGAGAGAAAGGGAAAAAAGCTACAAATCAGATTTCAAACAGCAGTTAATTTGCTTTACCATCGCTTTCTATGTGCAGGGAGCCTGTAGGCATTTGTGGGAATCCACCCACGGCAGTGAAGCTGCTCTCTGACTGAGTGTGCATCTGGGCCATGCACTGCTTGCCTCTGTTCTGGTCCTAGGCTCAGTTTCTCCAGTTGTCCCACCCTTAGATGTGTTTGCTACTGCACTCATTTACGGAGATCCAGCCCATACAGCGTGGACAGCTTCACTACCAGGCACTACTCCAGGGACAAAAGACCTTACATTTCATCAAAGTTTGTTCCCTAACCTGAGGCTGGGACAACAGTACCTCTGGGGTTTGTGCTCTCTGGTGCCTCTGCTGCTTCTCATGCCACGCAACATTCCCCAAGGATACAGGCTGCTTTTGTGCCATGCTGGTGGCTGGCTGTGCACTTATCACTGTGGGCACTTTGAACACAAGTGTCTCTTCTGCATATGTGTGGTGAGGGCTCTGGTGTCACTGGACAAACTGGGAACCCATAATTATGTATCTTGACACAGCCAATCTACTTCAAAGAACTGAAGCCCAGAGCGCTGTAGACACAATTCAGTGCAATCTCATTGACCTGTGGTCCTGGCTTCCCTCTCTGGTGTGGTCCCTTGGGATAGGTTGGGGTGAGAGCTTTTTCCTGTTCATTGTGATCAATTCTTCCAGCTTATATCTCCATCAACCCTTTCCTGCATTGAGCCATTGCACACTGAAATAGTGTTTGCAGACATATTCTAACGAGGCCAGGGGGATGTAAGGACATCCAAGGATCAAAGTAAGAAGATTTTTTCCTAACACTTACTCCTTTGCAACCTCTTTTAATATGGCTGCACTGAACAGTAAAACAATATTGACCTAACTGCAGCAGTCTTCAGAATTTAGTCTCTACCAAAACTCTATATAGTCCTTTACAGTTGGCATTTCTCTTCACAGGTCTCAAATATGCAGGCTTGAGAATAAATAAGACTGTATCAAGTGGAGAGCTCTATCCAAATAGTAAGAAAAATTGTTCTATATATAGACCTACTGAAAAGACAGATTTCTCTATTTAGATACAAATTGGGGAGAGTTGGTAGATAGCAGTCATGTTTATTTATTGCCAACTTGTGAGGTGAATTGTTGTTGTTTGTTCTTTTATTTTAGAGAAGGGGAACCTCAATTCATAAAAATACGGGAGAGTAGTTAAAATTATTGAGGGCACGATTTTTCTTACTTAAAATGCATTCTTACATTTTAGCCAATGCAATTTTGTTTAAAGGAATAGTAAGAAGGTATTCTTTGAGGTTAATAATTATTTTTGTCCTAAGAAGCTGTGAGGTTAAATTATTAACACAAGATTTTTGACACGTGTGTGATATATTAATGACCCAATCCACTCCCCCAAGGAGCCATTTGGTTTTTAGCTTTTTAACTACTTTTTTTATTTATATTGAGGAAACAATCAAACTCTCATCTGGGACTTTTTTCATTGACATCAGTATGATTGCTTTGGGCTTTTATAAAGGAGAATTAATTAAGGGCACTGATTCATGATTGAATCAGCTTCAACTTTGGTGGCTAAAGAGGTTACTTCTGAGGTGATAACCCCAGCTCTTCTGAACCCGACAGGAGTCATGAACCAGAGATCCCTCCTGCTGCAGCTCACAGCCCAGCATGTTAACATAAATTGAAATCAATAGATGTTGGAATGAATACACCACGTGCTGTGAAATGGGGTGGCCCAAGAGCAGGGAAACTATCCCTTCTGCCACCCTGCTCCAGTAACTTCTGCCAGAAGGGTGGGATGGACATCAGGAAGTGATAGATTTTTCCATGGTCCAGAGCCTGCAAATCCCCTCAGTGTTGTACCATCAAGCCACAGCATGAAAAGCTGGATATTAAATATCACATCAAGCTGGATTTTTGTTAGACTCCTGCATCCGCTTAGCTTGGCTAGCGCCACTAGTCTGGTTAATTTCAGAAGGAGTTTTGTGGAGGTTTATGGCTCTGCAAAACAATAAGCTAAATTCTGTATAATTTTACTTTGAAATAAGCCAGACAAAAGATATTCTTCCCATTTCACATCACCATTCCCTGCACAATAAGTATTTTACACATGATTTTAACTCAGAGGTGGGAAGAGAGCCAAGAATGAGTTCCCAAGGTATAGAAAACCTTCCTAAATTGGAGCGTAATACTAGGAAAAAAGTGCACAAGCAGATGTGAATTGAACTGATCTTCAAGGGGACAACGTTTGCTTTTCCAATCCTATTCTCATTTCTACAGCTGCTGGTGATTAAAGCCCAGACCATTGTAGCTACCGCCAGTAAAAGAAAAGCCTAAATGTAAGTAGTGTCTCCAAGACTGGAAAAATTGAAAACAAGGTGCTAGTGTCTGGCTGTTAACACCTTAGACAAAGACCAGAAATACAGCTGGATATTTTTTTCTAGTGAAGATACTTTCATCACAGAGGAACATTAAAAAAATCATCATTCAATGTCATTCAAAGTTAGTTGTGAATTTGTGCGAAGTTCAGTGAAGTAGGTTCTGCAGATTTTCTTGTAAGAAAACATGTGATTACATTCTTCAAATGCTTCTATTTCTGTCTAAAACCTGAGTTAAATATTTTAATAATGAAGGAGGAAAAAGACATCCCAGGCAAGCCAGATGGTTTATTAAAGCGATGTTTCTCTCGCTGCCTGTATCACCTTGGGTGCCGGATCTCCCCGCGCAGGTTTCAGCTCCGTCCCTGCACGGCTATCTCGCACACCCACTGCCACTAGCAGAGCGACAGCCCCTGCCAGGGTCGTAGGTTCAGTCAGATCGAGTGCCCAGATGACACGGCTTTGACGAGGAATGAAAAGGAGGCTTCCAGCAAGGTGAGCCAGGGAAGAGTTTATTCTTCCAGGACCACCCCACCGGGACAAAAAGCGACCCAACTNTTAGACCCATGGGTTATATGCATATAAAGTACCAAATTTCCTATTTTAATTTGCCATTAATCTCAGTTTCTGAAGAATTTGTATGTCAATACATAGTTATTTATCTTAACTGAATTTGTCCCAGAAACATGTATAGATTTCACCTAATATCTACAGTCTGCGTGTGATCTCAGGCATATAGTCATTTCAGTAAGAATATCTGTGATGGCAGAAACATACAACGTTCTTATAAGTAGGCATCAAAAAAAATTGTCACCGTTACTGAGTTGTAACTTAGGAACTATATTGCAAAAAAATGAAAGACTCACCCAAAAGAGCATCCTCTGTCATTCTTCCCAGCGCAGGCTGATCTCTGTCAGGGATTTGGGTCAGGTGTGGGACTGTCCTGTCATTATCTTATTACTATGTGCAGCCCTCCCTCTGCTCACTTTCACTGGGAAGGGCGAGGTGGATGAGACACGATCTGCTTCTAACCAACAAATGACCAAACCACCACAAGTCTGTCTGGTTTTGCCAGCCTCCTCAAGACTGCAGTTCCCTGGGTAGTCTTGTGTGAATTGCCAAACCTAGTACCACTCAGGCCGTGGGATTGTTTTTAATTTAAGAAATCCTCAAGGTTTTCACTATTTACAGAGGGCTGCCCCCCATGGTGATCATGCTTCTCTCTGTAATGAGTGATGATGCAATTCCTACTGCTTTCCTAGCAAATGGGAAAGAGGTATAAGGAGTGGCACTTCATTTATTATTTTGGTTGTGAGTCATCAGCTCTCACCTTGAATACTAGGGCGAGGTCTCCCAGTCAAAAAAAAAAAAAAAAAAAAGGCTCCAGTCCTAAAGAAAAGTAGCCAGGCCCAGAGAGAAGGTTTATACTGATAGTTGTGAGGGGCTTAAGTAATCCCTAAACTAATGAAGCCAAATTCCCCATAGGAGATATTTTGTTAAAAAGGTAGGACTTTTACTGACTTATAAAAGCCATTGGGACTGTGCCCACTCATATAACTCTGTGGCATCTCACAGGATTAGAAAGCTTGTTTTAAGCTGTATTCTCTCTGAAAAATTAAGCTTTCTGTTTCTTTCCCCCATCACCTAAATTGCTGATAACTATAGCAGTACTAGAGTTGCTAGTTCTCAGGTTTCTGGAAATATACCACCACTATTCTGAAGCAGAGATCTGGTGCTCGTGCAGAGCAGAACCCCTGACCCAGCTCCTCCGTGGTGCGAACCTACACTGGGCTGTGAAGGAGGCAGGAAGGAATTCTGATTTACAGCATCTGAAGGGCTGACCCAGAAGCTGGAGTAAATGGGCTTGATCTAGCAATTCCCAACATCCTCACACTCCAGCAGTATTAACGATCAATTAGGAGGCACTTTGTTTCCATACCGCAGCAGCAATAGCTTTAGCCCTCCTTTGAAAGGGCACAAAAGGGCAGAGGGCAATGGCTGAGCAGGGACATGACAAAATAAAGTGGGGAGAAACCAGGGACTCTTAGGAACCCAACTGCAAATCTTGTAACAAAATGCAATTGGACAGAAGGGACTTGGTTTCAGATGTAAAGTAAGCTAAATAGGTGAAAGAGTTCTCTTTAAACTGTCATCATTAATTTAAGCCAAACTTAATTAAAAAAATAAACTGAAACAGCTGGGTGTAGGAAGTGGCTGTCTGACCTCAGTGCTGAGGCTGTTTTCCTTTCTCCTTTTAAACCATTGTTCGTCAGCTTCCACTTAAGGCAAACCAGAACCGTCAGACTAACCACAATCAACACCGTAGGGCTTGCTTGCATCTAATATTTCTCTCTGTGTCATGACATCCATTAAGAAAGAAAGTAAGGAGTATCACTGGAAAATTCCTTTCACACATCCACATGGTGCCATGCTATGTTACCTGAATAAAAAGACCAGTGAAATACTTAAAGTCTCAGAAGCATCCTCTATTCCAGAAGATCTTTGAATGTGCTTATGTGTTTATTACATTTGAAAAACCATTATTTCTACTTCTTATTCTACATAAACTTCTGACTAAAAGCAAAATTACTGCTTTATCCCTGCGTCTTACCCTAGCCATCCTTTTTCAGGCTGAGGTAAAGAGTCAGATCTTTGGGGTAGTTATTGTCTTATGATGTGTGCCTTCAGAGCCTCTCCTACCACATTTCTACCTGGTCCATCCATGCAGAAATGCATTCCCAGTACATGCTAATGGCTGAAAGGCAGCCTACTCTAGCTCTGGATGGAGAACAGTGCACTGCTCCTCTGGAGGGCATACAAAGCATCTAATTTACTTGATCTACAAATAGTGGGAGTATGATAAGCCTGCCCAAAAAATGTTCCAGTCCTAGTGTCACTGTGCTAGTCCAGCCCACTGGTGGGTTCATTCCTGCACTGCTGTCGCTGTGGAGCCCTCTCAGAGGGAAGGACTACTTATGGCTCACCTAGTATTGATTTTCTGTTGTGGGATGTCCAATAGAACATCTGTTTCTATGTAAAAATACTAGAGTGTTATTGAAACTCATCAATTCTGCAGTAGGAGGAGATTACTAACATACAGCACACTCCCTATACATTTCAAATACAGATCAAGTGATGGTTTCTGAGAGAAGTTATTCCACAAGTAATCAATTATCCTTGTGAAGGAAACAAGATCTCTCAGCTTTTTTCTTAGCTGATAGTCATCAATGCCCTTAAGCACATCCTTTTTACTTTGGTGGGACTTACTAATGTGTCTGAAGTTAATAATATGTTTAAGATCCATATTTCAAGAGTCTGAAAGACTTATATAATGCAAATAATCATCCTACCTTTGCAGGGCTTGTCTTGGCTTGGAACAGGCATCAGAAAGTCATTCAGGAGTAGTTATGTTTTACCACACAGAGAACAGAAAAAAACATTTAACACCACACAAAACCCAGGATGGACTAATGTATATTTTTGTAGTAGTGAGAAATCTTAAACACATTCATCATGGTAACAAAATGGTGGTTACATCACAGCTCCTGCTGCAGCAGGGAGCACTGGTGCATGCACAGGTGCCATGTACAGACAACAGGCTACAATATTTTTCAGTATCTCAGTGGCATATTGCCACACTTTGGAATTTCTAAAGGCAAATCAAGCCAAATATCCCAATCTGCAAAACTTTGATTTTAAGCCTCTTCTTTTTTGGTGTTAGTTATCATGTCTAGATTCCCAGTACCACTGTAACAAAGTAGGAGTTTCTGGTGGTTTTGTGTGAGTCCTCTATCCCTTTTTAATTAGTCTAGTTAATGCATTTTTATCTCAGTGACACTTGTCCTCCCAGCCCACTGCCATGGCTACCTGAGTTGTCTAATGGCTTTGAAAACCTACTGTCATCTCTGGATCATTTCACACACTTAAAAGGACCGTCTATCAATTCACTGTTGAAAAAACACATCAAACTCAAACCCATGGTGGTTCTGTCTGTGGAAGGGAAATGGTGATCTGCCCACCCAACAAAGATTAAAGTTACCTTATTCCTTTCTGTTCTGGCTAGCTCCTAAAAATCAGCTGTGACCATTGTGGATGCACTCAGAAATGTGCAAACCACAGCAGGAGCTTGAGCTGCAAAGGGCAAAGTGTTCCTCAGTGCTGTGCCTGGCATGTCCCACTGTGGGCTGGGGGAGCATTTACCTGGGCTGGGGCACTGCTGAGCAAATCCCAGAGCTTCTCTCCCCTCTGTGGTGGGACTCCTGACACTTGGAAATGGTGTTGCCTGACCCTTGCTGCAGGGGAGCCCAGGAACCATGAGATGAGTGGCATGAGCTGCCTTCCCAGGCTCTGCAGCACCTCATGTAGTTGGAGCAGTGCTAGAAAAACAACCAGGGAATTTTCCCTGAAAAGCTTTGAAATCAATATTCCAGTAAATCATCAGATGCTGAAGAATAAACAGGTTGTCCCAGGATGAAGCAATTAATTTGTTTTACTCTTTGACCTGCTAAAATGCAAAAATTGCTGTGGAATTTACTCTGTGTGACATGTTCAAGCAACAGAACAGTCTCCATTAGTGCTAGTGTTTTTCTAATTACAGCTATAAATAAAAGCTAACCTCCATCCTGATTCAAAATGGATTCCATGGACTGCCAGGTGCATAGGTGATGCAATGCAGAGAGATGAATGCAGCAGCAGTTGCATCATCATATTGACTTACAACTATGGGGTTAATTATTGCATTCTTTTGCCAAGTACTGGGATAGCCATTTTTAGTCATTTCCAAAATGCTAAAAAGAAACTTGACAGCTTCTCATTAGATTAGAATAGACAAGATGCTTGAAACAACAGTGGAATTTTATTAAGGATGCTTGAGTATAAAAACAAGAGCTTTTCATTTTGATATTGTATACTTTATGCTGTATTGATTTGGTTTTATTGACTTTTAATAAAAAAAAAAAGTGTAAGTGTTTCTCCGATGGTGTAAATTAATTGTTATTGTGCCACAGAAAACAGAAGACTGCACCACAGTAATTAACATTTCCTGGCAAGGAAACGAAGTGAGCTTGCTGCTGAAATGGGCTTTAAAGCATATTTTGACACAGCATAGAGGCGAGCATATGCCTGTGAGGCATGATGTGGCAGGCACGACAATGACTGCGAGGACTCGGATCAGAGCAGGAGCCCTCGCAGCCGCAAGGTCCCGTGTCCCTGAGCCCAGCTGGGGCAGGAGCAGCCCCCAGCCCTCCTCCCCTGCTCTCCACACAGCAGGCTGGGGGTGGCTCTGCATGGAGGGTGGAGTGTACCCCTCATGTGGCAGCTGACCAAACTGCAGAGGTGCAGCCGTGCACCTTTCTGATGCCTTCAGTTCTTGGCATCCACTCATTATCCTCTGTCATATTCAGGATGCCCTCTGTAGGTGCAGGGGGCTCCTGGGCAGTTCAGCACATGGAGAGACCCTCAGGCCTGGCTGCAGATGCTGGGCACTGTAGTGGACTACAGGACTAAAGGAGCTTGGTCCCATCAAACAAGGGAAAATGAACCACCACATGCAGCAGCTATTCCAGCATCAGCTGAAACAAGGAAACTGAAGATAAATGCCTCTTCTCCCCCTCCACAAGGCACCTTTTAGATGACTTGAACAAACTTCAGTATAACGAAGTCAATACAGCTAATTCCTGAGAGATTACAGTTTAACTAAGAAGGGGAAAAAAAAAGGACCTTCTCTCTAAGTAATGAAAAAGGAAAGGGAGGTACAGATAGCTGAACAGATTAATTAGCAGCTGGGAGATGAATACTATTGTGTTAGCCACTGTAACTTAAACCAACTCAATCCCTTCTTTTGAGACCATCTACATTACAGACTAATTATAAGCTATGTGCTACAAGACAGGAAACTCTTCTTAAATAAGTTAAAACACATCCAGTGACAGTGATAAATCCATTAATAAAAAAGAAAGCTCTCAATAGCTTTTCTCACACAACCAAGTTTTCTTCTTTTGTACTAAATTAAAAGAATATTTTGATGAAGTAAATAACTTTTTATCTCAGCAAAATGGCTCTACATCAACACATCACCAAAACCCAGGAGCTGGTGTGTGTGTACCCTCAGACAGAATTTAAAAACTGCTGATGAAAACTAACCCTAAAGCTGGAAGTAGCAGGGCGTGGAATATTTAAAGGAAACTCAATAGGAGTAGAGAATCTCTGCAGGAAGGGAGAGCCTGTAACCACCCTGACTGCTGGAACCACTAAGGTCTTCAGGCTTAGCTGAGAGAACAGCTAAAGCCCAGCTTCCAGCTCAGGAATCAGCATCCTTTGGCCTCTCAGGCACCTGGTCTCTTGTCCTAATCTCCAGCTTCAAGGAAGCTGAAATTGAATTATTAGCTCTCTGGTTCGTAGTTCTCTGGTGAAGGTCCTACATGTAGGAAAAAGCAGAAAGACATTGTGTAAACAGGCAGAAGATTTCTGTAAGTGTTTTCTTTTCACTGGAAGTGATATAAAAGTACAAATTGATAGTGCTTCATGTTTTGTTCAGAGGGACTTGGGTTACACGGATAGGTAAATTTGATTGCTTACCTACTTTCCCAAAAATGTAACTAAAGCTCAGGTTATTTCTGGATACTCCATCCCACTTCTACCTTTCCCTCTCATGCAGATCTTCACATGAGGGTCTTGCTGGCATGCGACTCAGACTCAAAAATAGTGTCCATATGTCATCTGAGAGGTACCAATCTCCTTGTGAGACCACCAGCATTTTCCAAATGCCTGGAGCAGAAGTCAGTTCTGGGGTGTGTTAGAGGTTCCTTTGTGAAGTTTCTATGAAGTATGTTTCAATAATTTTGGACAATTGAACTAGGTATTGTATCAAAATAAAATTCTCAATCAAGGTAGTATCTTGCTATCTACTCTTCCTATTGTCAAATTGATTTTTGCCTGTAAAGGGCAATTATTAGTGTACACATGTTCCAAAGTACTTCAGACATCCTGCTTGTTGATTACAGATGGTTCCAAATAAAAGCCTCAGATTCCCAAACCTTGATATTTCACATAGATTTAGAAATAAAAGAACAGAAAACTTTATTCCATCAAGGTAATAGTTTATGAGATTAGTTATAACACAAAATTTATTCTTCATGAGTACCATTTTCCACTCTCAGTCAATTTTCCAGAAGTCCTGCTACTGGATGAATGACTCAGAAAGCTTTAGACCTGACAAGCACAGCCTATATGAGCAGATGGTACAAATTAAGGAAGTTGTGCTATGTTACTTCAGCCAAGAATCTGAAGTTCAAATTTTTGTCTCTGTTTCTCATATAGCTGTATTTGATATCAGGAGGCAAAATCTGAGAAAATAGCAGCAAAACTCTAACTGGTATAAGTGGAAGACTGAGATGGGCAGGACTTCCTCCAAATGGGCTCGATAGAAGTCATCTGTCACAAAAGTGCCAATAAGTATTAGCAAGTACATGGGCAAGATGAGACCTATAAGGCAAGAGCAAAGCTATGGGTGGTTCTAACTCCGCTTGGTAGAGCACTGCATGATCAAAACTTGCTTTAAATGTTAGGAAATTACATATTCCAATGGGCTGGTAAAAAAATATATCTACACCATTCAGTGGATCAAGACATTATGGTGCTAGTCATGCTGATAAGGTTTTGTTACCCTTATGGTGATCTGTAGGAGAAAGAATGTTTGCCTGCAGAGGAGATAAGACAGTAACACTGCTCTGCTCTTGTACTGCTGTGATTCAGCGGTCAGGAGCTATTTCCACTACTGAGAAGTTCAGGTCCAGCAAAAATCCTCTGGCACTCTCAGCTAGTGACTTCATGATAGCTTCAGACAAAGTCTTTTGCTTGAGATAGGATATGAATTGAAACAATCTGGTAAAGAAAAACATTCAGTCAGTATTCAATAGAAGTGCAAATCTAAAAGTTTCCCCCCACCAGACATATTTTAATGAATGCGTAGTTATAGGGTGACTATGTTATCTCATAGTTTTCTTGTGTCATTAACTAGAAAAGAGTTTTTAAAAAATGTCCCCACAGAAATCTTATTCATATGTTTTATTATATGTTCCAGCACGGGCACCACTTTAGTTTAATGGTATGTTGGATGATGGTACAAATTTATAGCCAAAGGTTTACATCACAGACAGCTGGAATGAATAACAATAAATTAATTTAAAGTGCTACAAAAGTGCTCCCCATAGTATGCAGTGCTTATGTGCTCAAGGCTAATAATTTATAAATGCGCGTCTTTTATAATACTGGTCTAAAGTCCTGAAAGCAGCTAGTTAAAAAGCAGTCACATGACATAAATTATTTTTATTAATATTTCAAATGCATGATTAGGGTGGGCACCATGGTCATTAGCATTAGATAGCTTTCGTTTATGGTCAAGTGCAATGAAGCAATAGCCAGACAGAAACCAGCTAAGCAATGGCAAACAACTGTTGGGAGTCCTGGGGTCATTCCTGCTGCTTCTTCCACGTGCTCTTTGGAAGCTAGTGGTTATCACACTAAGGCTGTTTCCCTTCCTTCTTCTTGTGTTTGTCGCATTAGACTCTCAGAAGGCTTGAAGAATAAAAAGCCATGCTACTGAGTGCAGTCAGAAGCAGCTGTGCACCTCTGCATGGCTTCCTTCCATCCCCAAACACCAAATAGCAACGGTGCAGAAGGCAGTGAGGGGGCCAAAGGGTGCTCTAACCCCTGCCCTCATTACACCAGCAGTGCTAATTTCAACACTTAATGAATCCTGAACTCTCGTACAAACTCCTTCTTGGATAGGGTAGGTTACCTGAAAACATTTTACTTGCATTGGGATGACACATTTTTGGTTCTGTGTCAGGGAATAAGAGAGAAGTGATGCCTCCAGGCAAACAAGTATTTACAGTAAAGAATTGTGGAAACTAAAGATCAGGGTAGGCCCTTAGCTTTCCTTTGGAGCACAGGGCTGGTTTTTTCCTAGTGTAACACAATGTCTTTCTGCAGTCTTCCATAGTGAAAAGGTATATTCACTATTACTAGTGAAGTAAAAGAGAAACCAGCTCAAATAACTTGGGTAATGTTGCATCTTTTTCCCCAGTGCAGCGCTCTGGCATACCTCACTGCGGGGATGTCACTTGTCTTAATACCACCCTTACTTGCCCCAGGCAAATTTGGCTGCTTCTCACTTTTCTTGGTGAAAATAATTTACTTCTTAAATGCAGAGTTATTAATCTGAGGTTATAGAAGGAGTCTTTCACACTGAAAGAAGGATCATGAATAATTTCGGTGTCTCTTCTTTTGGGCCATTGCCATGTATTAGACTACATATTTGAGTCTTGGCATATTGAAAAAATATGCACCACAATCAACCCCATTCACTTTGGTGGGTTCCTTAGCAAAGGAGGTGGAGTGAGACACAAAGTGGGCAGAAGTATTATCATCTGGTCTGTCCCCTCCTTTTTAAAGAAAAGAAAGCTGTTTGTGCTACACAGAATTCAACCTTCTAAGTAACAATGGCTGATTAACTTTTTTTTTAGTATCGCAAACATTTGCAAATTCATACTCTCTCTCCTCTTCATTTCTGGCTTTCTTTGAAAGTACTTTGTAATGTAACACGTTTTTCCAGAGGTCAATGGGGACATATTTGCATTTTGATACACTTCAAATTTTTGCCTCCAGCACGCCACTCAAATGCGCTGTGCTAATCAGAAGCCAGTAATGATCTCCTACATGCTTCAAGCGGGTGGCTGGGCATATAAAAGCACCTCAAAATGCAAAATTCGTGAGAGAGAGCAATACGCACACTAAAGATAAATAAATACAAAAAACGGGACGATGCTGGCAAATGCAGTTTGGATTTGTAAGCTGAGGGTTCTGCCTGAAATAAGCAGCTAATGTGTTTATGTGCACCACTGGAGTGATAAGGGGATTGGGGGGGTTCCTGCCTCAGCCAGCTGCACTGATGGACTGCAGGTTTCTCTGAGCAGATCACTTGTATGTCAATGTACCCAGATGAGGCAAAAGCATTTCTGGAGGCTTTTTGTATCATCAGTGATACCTTATGTTCTGAATGATCCAAATCCAAGATCAGGCAGGATCTAGGAAAATGGGGCAGCCCCAAAGCATGAATTTAATCTGTGTGGAGGTCTTTTATTTTTAGCAGTAAGGATAGGTTTACACTCAAATTTGCCTGCTCAAAGTGAGGAGGTGTGTGAAGCTGTATGGGAGAGAAAAAAACCCCTAGAACTCAAGAGATTATTTATGAAAAAAATTTTTTTAAAGCATGAATATCTTTGACAGACAGATTTGCAAGAAAACCTGAGCAGTTCCTCAGTAACCACTGCATCAGGAGAAAAACTCCCGATAAGCAGATGTTGCTTAGGCAGCAATCAGCCAGGCAGTGTGTGTGTGTGGAGGGGGAGAGGGACGCAGAGAGCCAGGCAGACAGGTATTAAGGCACTGTGGTGAGTGTGTGTGTGGCTGCCAAGGATGGCAAACTGTATGTGAGAAAATGACATATGAGCAAAACCAAGCTGCTCTGCTGTGTATTTTACCTATTTTTAAGAGAAAGCAGCAAGGAGAAACCAGGAGAGAGAGACACTAAAAAGACAAGGCAGGAATGACCAAGCAATTGTATGTCTGGGCTAACAGCAGCATAAGGCAAGAAATCCAGGCATCAGGGAAATAATTTAAAGCCATATTGATTCGTTTTGGAGGTGAGAAAAAGCAGATGCACTCAGCTACTATGGAATGGCTCTGACAGCAGCTACAGCTGCTTGATTTTACTTCTTTTTTTTTTTAACGTGCTTCATTCACGGAAAGCTGGCACTGTAAACCCAAAGCAGCCTGCACCCCTCACTGCATCACCGCTTCCCGCAGCAGCCGGAGCTGCCATCACAGCGTGTCCCGGGCAGGCAGCGCCTCCAGCCAGGCAACTGAACCTCAGGCAAGGCTGGAGTGGAAGGAGAGAGGAGAGGGACAGGGGGAGGGCAGCAGATCAAGGGCCGAAATTCAGCAGCTCTGGCCATTTCCAGTGAGCTGGAAGCATTTGGAGGCAGGGTGGGTTCAGAGCCCATCCATCCCCACGGCAGACAGCAGCTCTTCCCAGGAGCTCTGTAGGAAATTTCTGTAGGAAATCCCACGTGTTGGGGAGAGAAAGGGTGGGCATTTCTACATGGAAATACTCTCAGGTGTTGCCTGCACTGCTTCCAGTAAAGCAAGCGCTGTGTCAGGCGGGCCTTTTAATTCAGCTGGTCCTTCGTGTATTTATCCAAAGATGTAATTATAGAATTCATACAGAGACACCAGGGCTGAGATCTTCGAAATACTGCTTTTCTGGAAGCCAGATACCTGTGAAGGTTGCCCTAGGTGACTTATCCTCAATCACAGAGTGAACCTGATCCTCAGCCAAGGTTTCTGAGTCTTCTCCAGATTCAGAATTTCCTCATGCAATCAGCTTATTCACTGTGAAGCGTGGCTTCAGACCTACAAAATTCAGTTCAAACTTCCTGCAGTTCAAAATGTTCATTTTCTGTTTCAAAAGGGACTGGACTCCACAACAGTGAGGGTAAGGGATGTTCAGGAAGGTTTCCTTAAGAATAAAAATAGTACTGTTTTATTCAATCCAAAATGAAGTGTGGTCTGGCTTTATTACTTCTGGAAACAAAAATCTAGGTGCTCTTCTGAATCAAACTCCAACTGCTCTTACAGCACCTCAGATACTGTGCCATCCTTCCTGTTTTCTACTCCAAGAACCTCAAGTGTAACCAGGCAGGGATGTGTATGTGTGTGCTCACTGGCTTGGTCTTTCACAAACATCTGCTGAGGAGCATCTTGTTTGTATGAAATGTGAGTTTGGCATAAAAAAGATCTGAAAATTTCTAACAGGACAGTTTTCCTAAAGAAAACAGCTTTCAGGTAGATGGAATGCTGTGTAAATATTTAAAATTCAATTTTCCATAGAAAATGGGTATTCGGGTCAGAATTTAATATTCATTTCACTGAAGGTACATGAAAAAATAATCAAACTTTGTCCTAATTGGCACTAATTCAAATTTTTTATTGGCTACACTGAGGAGTGCAAATCCAGAGTAACTTCCTTGGCCTTTGACTTACCTTGTTGCAAATGAGTTTGAAATCTCAGTCTGGTTCTTATGATGCATATCTTTACCTTCTAGTTACAAACATATAGACAAAAAATGTAACAAAATCCCAGTGCAATTCAAATCAAGAGGCTTAGTGGATTCTGTGTCAGGACTGTTGTGAAGTGTTCCAACTCCCAGTGGATTTGGTTTCAGTACCAGTGCTTAGAACATGTCAGAACATGTAAATTTATAATTAAAAGTAAAAACATACAGCCAAGTACTTAAAATAACTTACAACTACATTTTTATCAGGTATAATTTGAAAATGATCAGTGTTACACAGAACACTGGCTCAATTTTAAAGGTTAGGTACATCTTCCACTAAATTAAACATACCCTAAAATACCTTTAGATCTGCTGACTGTGTAGTTTAACAGCGTCTTAGCAATACTGAAACGTCTTTATAAGTCATTAGATTTATTTGTTGACCAATATATTTTCTTTTTCACTTGCTAAAATAATTAGTCCTTTGCTTTAGATAAAGAAAAAAGATAAAAATTACCACAAGATAGGGTGAGTGTCTTGTCTTCAGAAAACCACAGACCATTCCCACAGAAGGAAAACACGAGGTACAAAATCTTTGTATTACTGAAGGTATTTCAGGATCTGGATTTTGAGTCAATGGTGGTTCCCTGCATGGATTCAAGTGGAGAAGTTAGTTATTAATATGCAAATGCCACTTTTTATTTTTAATACAGCTGGTTTGCAGCAGGCCAGATGACTTCATCTAAAAGTATCAATTAAAATGATCATGAGTGCTGCACTGCTTTAGCATGACAGGTATCACCTTGAGCAGGATCTCTTGCTTTTCCAAAGGGGTGCCAATTTTCTGCATCTGATAAATAACTAAGCTGGGATATTTCTGTTTTCCAAGGCAAATATATAAAGTGAAGAAAACAGGATGAGAGCAAAGTCATCCCCAGTGTAAACTCACTGACTTCAGTGGTCTCACACTAGAAATACTTGCAGATTGGGGTTTTTTATGCAAATACTGACATGAATTGTGCCTAATAAGAAAGTACCTTAAATCATGCCTTGGGCAAAATAGCTCAGTTAATCCCAAAATGTTGTTGCAAGAAAATCCCTTCCTTTCCACAGTTTTCTAAGGGAGTTATAAGGCATGTTACATAGCCAAGCTTTTCCAAGGACTTTAAATAATTTCTTTTCTCGGTTCAGATCAGCCTACTATTTTTGTGAAACATTTTATTGGTTAATTTTCATCCCTTTCCCCCTCCCAGCCACAAACCAAATAGATTTACAAGGTTACTTACTGCAAAACTTCACAGCTTTTCAGTCAGATCTTGCGTATATTACAGAAAATGCCAATTCTGCTTCCTTGTCTCTAAGCCCCTAAAATAATCTGGACCCCCTTTTAATTCTGCTTCTATGAAGTCAGGAAACATTTTCCTAGAGTTACATGAGCACTAAGTAACACATTTGCCCAGAAATGATTTTTATATAATAAAACCAAAAGAAAATGAAGTGAAAACGGCCACTGTAATGAAACGTTGGCACTCAGTCAGAAGTTAGGTGCTGAGTTTCACTTTCCTGCCCTACCCTTTCTAAAATACTATGAGAGAAAATAAACACTGAGATGACAGTACCAAAATAAACCCCAAAACATTTCAGAAAAATCTCTGCTATGATTTTTTTTCCTCTGTAATTGACATATACACTGGTAAATCTTTTTGACAAAATAGTGTTTACAGACAAAAAGGATTCTGTCAAATAATTTCCATCCAGCTTTACAAAGGAATATAGCTGGGGGAAAAAAAATATCCTCCCCAATGTGTCTGTGTGGTGTGACCATGCCCATTTGTGACTAACCCTTCAGCCCAACAGTTTCAGGTTTGCCCCAGTGCTGAGTGATTGATTTCTTTCCTAATGATTGCTTTCATTTCTGAAGATGACAGCTTTCACATGAGCTGAGCATCCTGCTCCCTATTCCCTTCACAGCACTTCCATGTGCAAAACAGCAGCCACAGAAGTCCACTCTGCTTTGCTGTTGATGTGCTATGCATCAAACCTGCTTGCAGTGCTGGCAGTCTGAAATATTGCTGAGTAGGGCCAGCAGGAGCTGGATCTTAATGATCTGCCCCCTCCCAATCATTTGGGTTCATTGATTTCTCTAATTAAATATGCATTCCACTTCACCATTATTCCCAATGATCACATTTAATCTCAACTACAGGGCCAGAGATACGAGGGCCTTTGCTTACAAGCTGCTTTTGCAAGCCCTGCTGTTCTGCAGGGGCTCCTGGATGCCTTCAGGTATTTGTCCAGTGCTGTTTGACTGCATCCTCCTTTCCTCATTGCACTGTTTTGCCCTATGTATTCAAGCCTCTCCTCTCAGTTGAGCCTTCCAGCTTTGCTTTACAGCGCTGGAGCTGCAGCTCTGTCTGACAGCCGTGTATGTAAAGCTGATTTATTTGGCTGCTGTGGCACTGTGCCAGGGAAGAGGCTGTCTGAATGGTGAAGCTGTTAGGAAACTAATTGCATGATGGAGTGCAGTTACAGGAGAGTCTTCACTGTTTGCTTCATCTAATCACATTTGCTACCAAGGATTTTTCTTGTCTTCCCCTTTTCCATTGTTTGACTTGGAGGAATACCAGGTTTACACCAGGGATGGGCTTGGCTGATTGGTTCCCAAGCCCGTATCTCTAGCTTGTCCATCCCTTCATATGTTAGAGACTGGAATACTGCTATGAGCGTTCCCTTGCTTTCTCATCTCAGACTGGGAGGCTTTGAACTTGCCAAGCTCTAAGTTCAGCACTCTTGTTTGTTCTTCTTGTGCTGATGAAGTCACTAATCTCTAAATGTAGGGCAGGGAGCTGTTTGGGTTAGCAATTGCATCATCTTCAACAGAGAAAACAGAAAGCCTTGCTTTCTGAAGAAATACAGGTGGGTTAACAAGAAAAGTATTTCCCTCTGCTTTGCTTTCAAATGTCTTTTGGAACAGTGAGCCTGAACTGAAATCTTGGCTGCAAAATACCAGCCTATGGAAAGAGCAAAGTCATGGAAGAAATCCGTGCTTCCAGACCAGCTTTATTTGGGCCATGCTCCATTTTTGGAAGTAAACATGCCTCGTTAGGCATTTACATGACAGAAAAGCAGCCATACTGCTGCTTGTCTTTACTGTTTCTACTCAGGAAGGAGTGTTGGTAAATGGTGGCCTAATGATAAGCTAAGTGATTTCCATCCTCAAACCACAACTCCCTCAGGGCCAGTGCCGGCCACTCTTCCCCAGAAGCACCAGATAGTTTGTTACTCTGCTTGCATAGCAGCATTGATGCTGTTTCCATGCTGCTGGTGATCACATTTTTCATTTGAGAGGTTCATGTTCATCTTTCTTATGAGTACCAAGTCCAAGTCAACACTGACTGTTGCCAAACTAGAGAAACTTGAGGTGACAACTCCGAGTTTCTCCTGATTCCACCATAAAACTTTCTCCATGGCCACTGGCTGCCTCCTGGGAGATGTGTGCTGAAGCTTGAGCCCAGACCATATGCTGGCACAGGGGAATGGCTGCAAATGGCTTTATGCATATTTTGCAGACCCCCTATATGCAATAGTTTTAGAACCCAGCCTTATTTAAGTCCTTTTCAGGTAACCTTTACCTGTTACATGTTTCAACTTGGACATGTATCACTCAGATTTGCATTCTTAGCTAGTGTTACTTTAACTTTTTCTTTACATAAAACAGAATTATTGTGCTGGTCCTTTCTTTTTGAGGTCAAGGGAAAGTCTCCCATCAACTTTACTGAGCAGTGACCCACACCTGCTAAATTTCAATTGTCAGGGCAATTTCCTCCCCTCCTTCATGATCTCAGAGACCAAAGGCATATTGGAAAGTGTGTGCTTGCAGCAATCTACCTGAGCTCTAGGAGGTGCTCCCTCTCAAAGCCAAGAACTTCAAATGGGAGCCTGCACCCAGTGGTAACAACCAGCAAACAAAGGGAAATGACAGCTGGAGCTCAATGCAAGAAGTCTGTCTCACATCTTTGCTACATCCTCCCAAAGAACTCAAGAGAGAAACTTTTGTCTGCTGAAATCTTGTTCACGACCCCTGGTGTTCTTTCTGCAAGGACAGAGTAATTTTTAAAGCAAGATTGGCTACAGCTTTCTTCCTCTCCTAAAGTAGACACTAGTAAGAGCTCTGCAATTTAAGCCACCTCAGGATGTTGCAAATTTCTATCTAGTTCCCTCATTCATGAATTTCAGCCCAAACTTAAGGAAGTTCAGCCAATACATCACCTTAGATCTTCCCCATGATCTTCCTGGTGTAGGAAGCTGCAAACATCGCCAAGCCCCAGGCAGTCGCCTTTCCTTTGCAGGGCTACACTTCTCAGCAATAAGGGGCAGGATGACTCAGTGAACATTCACAAAACAAGATAGCATTGCAGAAGATTTCAGAACTTGGACTTCTGAGTAGGAATGGTTTGGGGAGTTACGGTTTCTGAGGAAAGTGGAAAAAAGGAAATAATTAAAACAGGATGATGAGTAGAGACTTATTTTTATATACTCAGTCATAAATTTTAGCAGAGAAGCAGAGTCTGGTTGTCCTTGTGATATTGCACATCAATAAGCCAGGACTGCTCTGTGATATTCTGTACAAACTAGACCTTATTTTTCCCTTCTTGCCCTAACCATGAATTTTTCAACTCAAAGAGACACTGCAGGTTTGATAAGCAGGAAAACTACAAGAAAAAGTTAGATCAAGATGAAACTTATATGCTGGCTGGTCACATGGTGGTAAGAGTATACGTGGGCTTTGTGGAGCCTGAGGACAGTCAGAACATTGTAGAAACACTGCAGAAAAGAGCCAGTGGCCATGCCACTGCACTGGTGACAGCTTTGAGGAGAGCAATGTAGTAGATTTCTTCTAGGCAGTGAGTACCAACAGTACAAAATGCACAGAGCTACAGAAACCCATTTTCTATCAGTGTTTTTTGTTCATCGCCCTCTAAGCCCTCGCATAGTTTGAGCTGCACATCCTCCTCACATACCACACTCCCCCAAAAGATTAGCAGTGCTTATCTTGAGTGTGCCTGGGGAGCATGCGCCGGCGCGCCTGGGCAGCGAGCTCTTGGCCAGCCCGCAGTCATTTTTCTGGGCCCTCCTTAAAAGCAATTAGCAGCTTCCCCCTTTAACTTCAGAGGGCAAATTCAATCATAGAATAACTTTCCTGCAGTTGGTACAATTAGCAGGAATGCGTTTGACCCCGGCTTCACCTTTTCTGAAATGCAGTTCCTGGTACAAAGTGTTGCAGGGCTCTTGAGAGTGACATATTAGGAGTAACTGGATGTCAGGACCATCGTGGGAAAACAAACAAATCCCCAAATAACTGGAAAGTCCTGAACCAGAAATTGGCATAAAAAAGATAGAAATAATTCCTCTTTTCACATGTTACTTCTCCTTTCTCATTATACAAAACCAGTGCAATGCACCACAGCCCTCACCCCAAACGTGTTCCATTACCTATCATATATTAGAAAAGCACAGCCAAAAGTTGGGGTTTGATGGCTGCTGCATCATGGAAATGTAAATATCTGCTTTCACAGAGACAATGACCGAAACACTCCTCAGTGCCATGAAGAAAGTGAAAACCTTTGGTTTCGTACTTGTTTTTCTTATGCAGCTTGATATGTAATTATTTTTTCCTAAGGAAACAGGCTTACACTGCTCCTCTATTTATATGTAGAAAAGACACATCTATCTTAGAGCTAGGAGGCTGGGATTCCTGAGTCAGAAGGGAAGTCCTGGACACCAGACAGACCAGCAGTGCTGGCATGTGACTCCCAGTCTCAGGTGTGGTGTATTCTGGGCACAATATTCTTATTTCTTGAGAAATACCACACACACTGCCCTGCCCCTTCCATGATGTATGTACAATGACCTCTCTTTTCCATGTCATACATGGTCTAATCCTTTTTCTTTAGCATCATTTGCACAGTAATCCTTTTCCTTCTGTGACAAAATAACATAATTCCCTTTCCTCCACTGTCACTTGTAGAACAATCCCTTACTTCTAGCAGCATGCAGGCAGAAATCCTTTATCTTTGTGCCAAACACAAAATGATCATCTCTAGCTTGCCTCCAATACGTTTGACAATGAAGCTCTTATATTAATTCCACGAAGAACACACCACAGTCTTTTTATTCCCAATTTATCACAACACAATTTTCATCTGGCTACTGTGCAGTATGAAATACAGTAGTGGAAAATGCAAGGTATACATCCCAATTTTTAAAAATATTTTTAAAAACTTTAACTTTTTCAAACGTTTAAAGAGACAAAAACAGGTATATGGATATTCTAGCATCTTTGCTGCTACTTTTTTTCCCCTTTTGCTCCCTCCTTTTTCAATGACGTGATGAAAAATTATCATGGGGACGGGAACAGGTGGAAGATAGAAATTTGGATGTGACTCAGAACTTGAACCCAAATGTAGCCTTTTAAATTTCTCTGGCTTGGGTACTTTACATGTGAGAGATGTTTGTTTGTTTGTTTTTTAACTAAAAAGTGTTTTGGTTTAACACACACACACACACTCCCACCGCACTTGCATCAGATCAGTTAGCAATCAGAGTGAGAAGATAAGAGAGCAGTGACCAGGACTGCCAGTGTCATCAACTGAACAAGTAATTTAGCCTGCTTTACTCTGAGCCCTATCCAAACTCAAACAGATACCTGTTTAACCAGGGTTTAACAGGAAAGCCCTACCTGTAGTTCATCCCCTGGGAAGCTGCAGCAAGACAGGAATCTGGTGGGGGTTGGGAATCAGCCCCCTAATTTGATTTCCCTTGCACATAGCAGCATTGCATTTAGTGATGATTTGAGTTTAAAGTGATCATGTTGATTTCTTTGGGATGCTTATTTCCACCCTGCTGCACAGCATGCTCTCAAAGCAGGGTTCAATTAAATAAAAGCTAAGTGTGACCTTTTGCAGAATCCCCAGTTTAGACCCATTGATTCTAAATGGGTTTTACCTGCCCTTGGAGCGCCATATGTCTGCCAGGTTTGGTTTGGCACTGCATCTTTGGTTACTGCACACAACTTCCTTGTGACAGGACTGACCAATGCCTTTAGGTGCTCAGGTGTCTGTGATTTGCTTTGACGTCCCATGTGGCTGGTGCATTTGAGGTGCAAGGTTTCCTGTGTTTGCTCCCAGAGCACTTGTGGTCGGTGCCTTTAGCTCCTGACTGGTACAGCCACAAGGGCTGCTGAATGAAATTCCAGGTGGAAAACCACCACTGCATTTCCTGAACAAAGACAATAATTATGGTAATTGTATCACTTTAGCATTTTTTGGCTGTGTTTATGAAAAAATGTTGTGAGCCAACGAGAGCAGCAGCTTCTTCCCTTCAAATTAAGTTGTGCTTTGGAATAGCAGAGCAGATAGGATAAGACTTTTCGTTTGCTGTGTTTTCTTCTGCATCTTTTCAGTGGTGCATTACACAATCACCACAATTCTTCACCTCTACTGTCACTTTTATGGCAGTGTTTTCCTTTTCCTCCTCTTCAGTCATGGGCATGCTAATCTTTTGTGTCACAAGCAGCACAACCCCTCCTTTATATGGACCTCCTCCTGCCCGTGCACATTCCTGAATTATACAGTTAAAAGAAAAAATCATTTCACTTACAAAATGTAAAACAATGTAATTTTTGCCATTGTTATTTTTATTTCCATTACCACTTAATCCAGTCTAGATTGAATAATTAAGCAGCTATTTGTGTCATGGGTTTCAGTGCTGAATGTAACCCATTAACCCCGCAGGAGCAAGGTCCTTGAATTCTGAATAATTCTGGGACTAAACTGTGATGAATCAGGACTGAGATAAGAGCCATGCATCTCTAAAATATCTGGAGCATGTTCTTGGCACTCGAGTTTTTTTTTCTGTGTTGCAAGCAGCTTCTGCTCTTATTTTTTTCTTCCCTCATTCAACTGACTGTCATGGGAAATGCAGAAAACCTCTGCTTAGAAAAAGTGTTTGTTATAGTTCATTCTATTATTTTCTTCTTTTCCCCTCTGAAATATTTGTATGTAAAGAGCACCTTACCATTCTTTGAGGCTCATCTGTTCATATTGCCTATTCTGTGCTTGAAATCATCATAAATCTCACTCTGGTCTCATTTTTTCCTTCAGACAGAGCCTTATTAGCTGGAACTAGTTTTGGCCATGCTGATACAGCATGGTTGGGTGAGCACAATCAGTAGCAACATTCCTGGCACCAGTATGAGTGTGCTGGACTGTCTTCACCTAGCAAGCTGTGGGGCCAAACTGGTCTGTAAACTAAAGGTGAGCAATTCTCTCCTAATACATCAGTTGCTGCTGGAAGCAAGGGAATCAATATTTTCTACATAACACAGTCCATTTCAAGATCTCTTCCATAACAGATACTTGGGAGGCAGAATGACAGCTCCTGCCACAGATGCACAACTCTGCAAAATAATAATGAAAAAAGTACCTCTGGTCATACACAGCACCCTCCCCAGATAAAAATTCATAGTATCGTAGTATAGTTGGAAGAGATCCACAAGGATCATCTAAGTCTATTTCCTGGCCTTGGACAGGATCATCCCCAAGGGTGACAACACGTGCCTGAGAGCATTGTCCAAACACTGCTCGAACTCTGTCAGGCTGGTCCTGTGACCACTGCCCTGGGGAGCTGTTCCAGTGCCCAAACAACCTCTGGGTGAGCATTTTTTTTCCCTGAGGAAGAAACAATAATTTAATTCTCATTAATATACAGAAAATCTCCTACAATTGAGATGGTTAACTTACAGTGAAATACTTTATGAGCTGCTGCTTTGGCTCATCTGAATGGCCTCTGTGCAGCTTTAACTTTACTTTATGGACCTCTAAGAACATAAGGCCTCTCCATAGCTGGTGCTGGAGATTGAACAGGGCCTCCTTAAGACACTGACCTGTGAAGGACCCATTGTCTTGGGAAAACTGCACCGGTGTGAAACCTAGAAGAAAACATAACCACAGCAGAAACCAGCTTGCACATCTGTGACTTGCCTCCAGCTCCTCATAAACAAGAGCTGTAACCTCATTGCCAAAGACTGAAAGAGCCCTAAGAGAGACTTGTTGTTTTACCTGTGGAGGAAACCTCATTCCCACTTTCTCCACAGAAACAGCAGGAGTGGAGAAGGTCTAATGCTAACAAGCCCTGTCCCCAGCATCCCAGCCCACCCACTTGCTAGGGAGGCTTTCAGTGGACTTGAACCTCCCATGGTGGCTGAATTACTGAATCAAAACACTGCAGAAATAGACTGCTGGTGTGCCCAACCCAGGGTGCTAATGGTCAGTGGCTGAGATAACCAGAGTTCATGTACCTGCATGTGGCTTGCAGCCTGGGTCACTCTCAGTGGCCTGTGTGCTTGGGGTGAGCTCCTGCTGTCTTTTGCATATTAGGAACCAGCTTGTTCCCTGAAGCTGTGGAAGCATGGGCTGCTGGCTGAGAAGGAGCTGGCTTGCTTCAGCCTTGGGCCATGAAGGCAGGTGTCACACTGCCACCTCTGCTGCCACCACTACCATTGTGACCAAGGATGTGGTGTCAGGATGTGTTTCACTAAGCAGGGATGTCACTGAAGCTACTCTGGATCGACAGGCTATAGCTGTTCCTTCCCATGTGGAAATGCCATGTGTTTCTGAAGGACTGGAGACTGCTACTGAGATCTCTGGCATTGTGCACGACCTGCCAGTGACAGGTTCTCATCTAGAACCTGTAGATGTAGATGTGTGTTTCTCGAGGAGAAAATTACAGCCTGGGGAGGCACTCTGTGGGCTCAGTGTGTACAGGAAACAGCAAACAGAAGTCTGTGGTGTTGGAGAGGAACATGGCACAGTTGCATGAGTCAGTCTGGTATCAGAGTATTAGAGAGCAAATTGCACTACCCCCAACCTTAAGGACTGCAGATAATGCACAGCAATGAAGTTTTATCTGTGCTCAAGTACATATTTTTTATGCAGCTAAAGCTATTTCGCAGATGTTCCTCACTAGAATAGATTTTGCCTTTGCTAATCCTGTATTAATCTGCCGGTAGAGCTATAGCTGCGTGATTACGGCTGGGCTCCTTGCAGAGAGGAGCCTCTGGTCACTAAGGGCACAGTTCCTGCCTGTCCCTCGGCAGAGCTGCGGCTGGGGTTCAGGTTTGTTGTGCCGGGGAGCACCCCCTTCCTGCTCCCAGTGCTGTGCTCTGCCAGGAGAGGGAGCTAGGACTCTGGGATTCAGGGGCCTTTGATGTTTTCTGTTCACAAACCATGAAGGGGTTACGGCTGTCCAACGTTAGCGTAGGCTTTGCTGTGTGGCTGAGTGCATGTTCAGCCGGCTCATGGTTTTCTATGGAGGCCACCAGCTGAAGAGGTGTTTGGTTCCTGCCAGAACTCAGAGGACTTTGAGGCTCTGAACTGTGTTTTGAGGCTGTCAGACTTTTTTCTTTTTTTTTTTTTACTGATTCACCAGGTGAACTCCAATGGGAGTTTGGACTGGGCGAGAACGAAGTGAAGCCTACAGATTCTGGAATCATGCAGTAGATTCAAAGACACTGCTGGAGTGGAGGAAGCAACCAATGGATGCAGAGCAAGGCAAGCAACGGCTCGGAGGAGGAGGGAAATATTTTGGTTAAGGCTACCATGTGGCAAACAGATGTTGGACAACATTTCTTTTAACCTAAAAACACATCAGCCTTCTTCCCCCTGCAGTATATGTGTTTCATTTTGAACAAGTAACTGGCAGCTGGAGAAAGTTAGTAGAAAATGCTTCGTCTATATTCCAGCACTTGCAACAGCAGCAAAATTACCTATTTCCTATTCTGCCCAAGCTTTCTGTCTCCTTTCTTAGATATTGTTGGCCTCAAGTCAAATTTTACTTAAGTTATGTATCAGAAAGGCAATAAGTGGAGCTCCAACCTTGTTTAAAGTGTAGAAAAGGGAGTTTAAACAAAGCTGGCAGAGATACTGACACAACTATTATCTAGGTTCTGGATGTGGTTGGGCCTGCTGGTAAGAAAACAGGAAATAAGTGAGAAAACAACTCTTAAAAATGTGAAAACCAGCCAATTCTACAGGGCTCCACTCTGTGTTCAAAAGTCTGTAAGTACTGATAAAAGAGCACACGTGATGTGAAAGTGCCGTGTCATTATCATCGGTCCTTTCAGCCTTATTATTGTTTCAGTATTCTCCAAGTTATGAAGTCTGGCAAGGGAAGAGCATGGTAGTGAAATCTGGTAGTGTTTCCTACCTGATTTGAAAGTAAGAACAGAGTAATTTGTTTGGGATAATTTTGGAGGTTAGAAGAAGAGCCCCTCAGACAGAGCTGGGCTCTGATAACCGGGAAGGGGCCAAGCTAGAGAAAAATATTTTTGAATAAAGCACAATGTGAGCAGACACTGGAAATAGTAAATACTAAGGGAGGCTCCTTCCTAAGAAATGCGTTTTATTGGCTCTGTATGAGTCAGAAAAATTGTGTGATATGCTGCCCTGCTTGCAGTTTACCCTGTGGTCCAAGGGGTTGGCTTTGGCTGCTGGTGGCTAGGAAGCACCAGCAGGCACTGCAGAGCACTGGGGAAGAAGCTGCTCCCAGAAGGATGGCCAGCAGCCATCAGGGTGCAGGAGGGTTTGTAGCCAGGCCCCCAAGTTTATGGCTCTTAGCATTTCTGTCTTCACAAAGGGCTCTAACTGATAAGGATGAATGGTATAGAGTTGTGCATGCAAGAGCTGTGGTTGTAACTTCCTATCTCTGTACCAGCCAACAAGTTATTATAAAAATAAATACCTCAGTGGCAGCAGCAGCATCCCCAAGGGCCTTTTTACTTCCACTGGCATGAACTAATTCCTGCAGAGGAGCTCAAGCCAAATCCTGCAGAGACCAGCGGGAATCTCTCCAGGCTCTTGCAAAGGCAGTTTGCACACTGGAGAAAATGCTGGTGCTTGGTCATATTTATTGCCATGTCAGTTAAAACATGTTGTCAGTTAACACCTTCCCTAACACAACATATATTTTCTAAAGCTGAAGGAAAGTTAGCTTTTTTACCTCCTTTTATTCTTCAGGTAGTTATTCTGATTTATTTCTGAAATTGCACAACACACTAAATGCTGGTTCATGAAGTGGCCAGGGATCAATTATTACCTTTTCATGTGCAAACCAGTCTTAAGGCATCTATCAATCTCTTATAGTCCTATCCACAGAAGATATGTTCAATTTCAGAAAACTGAAAACATAAGGGAAGCTAGGGCAGGGTGACATTTGCTTTCCTTGGTTTGCTCTCTAGATGTTTGATGGGTGATTTTATTATCTGTAGGAACAATGAACAAGCCAATACACCCTTTTCAAGGTTTACAGGTGCCTTAATGTAACTTCCTCATTTAATTTGGATCTATATAACTCCTGAGAAAGGCAGAAGATTTTCATTTTCAAGGCCTTATTTAGCCATAAAATGTGTATCCCGTTAGCTAAGAGCAGATCTATGAATTTCATTTCATTTGGTGACAGGAGAAATAGCAATGTATGTATCACCCTCTCAATAACTGCTATTAAAAGGTGTGTGTTTCATGAAGAAACAGTGTGTTCCATGTCATAACATCTTTCATGAAATAAAATTCAGGGCATTTGTAGCATAAGTATTTGAAAAGTATCAGTTCACTCTTATTTTAAGACTGTGGGGAAAATACAAGCCCCTTTTGTGGCTGGAGCTGGCCACCTGAAAAATTAGGATGGATTTTGCTGGCTCCAACAAAGTCAGTAGGAGATTTTCAATGGCCTCAGTGGGGCCAAAAATTCTCCTAGATTTCATACTATTATAGATATTGTACAATTTAGCCACCAAGGTCATTAAAATGCTATAATCCCTCGTGTGATACATGATGGGGTAAAAGCACTTACAAAGGTATTGCTTTCTAAACTGGTGTAATTATAGTAGTAATTCCCAGAGAAGTATTGCAAATGCATTTCCAGTTCCAGTTGCTCAATTTTTTTGTCAGTGTTCATTACAGTAGTGATATGCTTGTGTCTAAATCTTGTTGATGTCCTTCCAGAGGGCACTAAAAACCCTAAAGTAAGTAAAGAAAAATTTAGTTGATGATTCTGACTGGCTGCTGAATTGCTGTCTTTTGAGCCCTGTCCCTCAGCTCATAATCTATAATGTTTGCTCTTATACTACACAGACTACTCACTCTTTGTTTATATTCATCCCCTTACAGTTTGTCTAACTTTAAAAGAATTAGGAAAAAAACAAGATAATGACAGTCCTCGCCACACCAGATGTGGGTGCTTTGGGCCTAACAAGCCTGAGACAGCTGTCAATACTGAGCTGCATTTTCAGTCCCTGGGAGGTTTGCAGCTGGGCAAAGATGCCCTGTGGGCCAGTGGGGGCTTCTTTTGGTCAGGTTTTGGTGACAGAGTGTGGGGCTCAGGCACCAAATCTCAGAGCAGAGGTCCACCCCTCCTGGCAGTGCAGAGAACAGGGAGCTTCTCAATGTACCAAAGAAACATTGAGTTGTGAGCCCTCCTTTTCTGGTTTTAAGAAACGAAAGGACATCAGGTCTCTGAATTACGGCAAAAAATGATTCAAACTGAGATAAACGTGAGTCTTGCAAGCAGTGAGAAAAGGACCTTACTGTTTCCTGTTGGTGATCCAACAGTGAAGAAAATCAGCTAGAGCTAAATAAAATTAAACGTTGTCTTTATGGCAAGTGAGAAACCTGATCTTAGGGCCCACTTATTTGGAACCTTGCAGTTGCACCGTATTCCTCGATGACTGGGGATGTGGCACAGAGGTATTGGAGGCTCTGGTATTTTGCTTTTCCCAGGGTTTGAAATTAGCCTCCTGTGCTCTGTACATGGGTGATACATGAATTTCAATCTGCTCTGAAGATGTCTAGATGTGCATTTTTCTTTGCTTCATAAAGCCACCTCCTTTCTACTGCTTAAGTAAGCTCTCAGATGTTATTTGAAGAAAAAAGTGCTGCTCTTTACTAAGAACACCAGGAATAAGCCCAGGGTATTTATTTTTTTTCCTTTGAGTGTGTCAGCCCTTTGACTAATGCTGACAGGATTTCTGTTCCTGTTGTGTTGCTAGCTTCTTCACGGGTGCTACCGAATAAATACATCAGTTTGGAAGATGATTTCTTACAACTGCCTGGCAAATTACAGTGATGCTGTCAACTCATTCCTCACATGCTTTTATCAGACAGGTACCAGATTAAAGACTAAATGAGCAATACCTACTTTGATCAGATACAAGATTAAACATCAAATGAACAATACTTACTAGGCCTAGATTTGAAATGGCCACCGGGTTCACTGCGGTTTTACATCTCCTCATTAGACCCTGGAGGTATCCAGTCACCAACAGAAAACATTGCAACAAGGAGCTTTGTGTCTTCTAAGGTAGAAGAAAACCTGAAAATAATAACATTTTGATTAAATACACCCCCTGAATGCTGGTGGCGTCTCAAACAGATTACCAGTTTGGACTTTCAGAAACTATGCAATTCAGTTTTTCTTAAGAATGAAAAGCATACGACTTTTAGATCTCACAATCTCATGCATTCTTTTCTGGTAAATATAGCCAGGAATTTCTATTTTTTCTTTAATAAGAATTTTGTTGCTATTTAGTACATGTGTATAATATACAAACAGTCTACTAAATCCATGTTTACAGCTTTGTTAAAAGTAAAAGAGCTATCATCATGCTCCCACCTGGCTGGAAAAGACCCAGTTATTCCACTGTTTTTAGATTTAATTGTGGGTATTCTGCTTTTTGACTTGAGGTCTTTTGGCTGGCAGTGCTAAGAAGCCACCAGGATCTCCAGTGTTTAGCCAGCAGGTGTTGCAGCCCTTGGTGATTGTGACAGTCTGTACCACAGCACAGGAGAAACAACCTGGGTTTAGCAGCTGTGCTGGCCACATAGGTGAGCAGTGCACAAATCAAGCCCTTTAACCCAGACTTTAAGAAGCAGAGGGCTGCCCTATATTTTACTGATAAAAAAGGGCTCAGGTCTCCTACTGGTGGCTTTGGTTGCTAAAATTAGTGCCTGATGTATTAAATCACTTTTTTTTGTGATAAATAGCTTGATCACTTCTATGGGAAGGACAGAAGACTTGATAGGACATATAATCTACTGGGACAGCAGGAACTCTCTGTGGTTACTCATGTATCTATAAGGGAAACAGGAAAGCAAGCAAATGTAGTGCTTCAAGCATATTCTAAACAGATAATTGTGCAGAAAAATTCTCTCAAAACAGAAATCAAAAGGTTTATAACAAGGAGAGGCAGTGCCTGCTCTGAAGTGACAGCTTCATGTTTATGTATTCTAGAAAGAATGAGAAGGAGATACTAAAGTAATGACAGGATAATTTTATTCCCAGATCAAATAAAGGAACACAGAATGTGTTCTCAACAAAGTGATTACTTTAGGGGGACCTAATACAATGAATGTTATTAAATTAAAAAACTTTTTTTATAGGGCATCTCACATTAAGGATTTTAGTGAAAGTAATATTTCTGTCAGGCAAAGTGATGCAAGACAAAATAGCTTTTGTAGAGGTATTCCTTAATAGAGACATTACTGTAAAAATGTATTCTACTTAGTATACTTCCTCTGTAGCAAATTATCACTTCACTTAACAGCTCTGAGAAACAGGGATGTCAGGAGCAAAGATGACTATTCTCCTTTCACTAGATGCCTGAAATCTTTGATTTTGAATTAGCTTTTAGGTGTTAGTATACATAAAGCTGAGGTAAATGTCTGCTCAGCACAGATAGCTGGGGGAAATCCTCAGCTCCATAGGAGCTGTCTGCAGTGCAAATCCCAACGCCGTGCCTGTCTGCCCTACCGTCGTGTGGGAAGCCTTAGGAGCGAACCCTCGCAGTGCTGAGTGCAACGTGCAGCTAAGCTGAATTTTTTACAGAAACCATGCTTTCTTAGTAATTTTACCCACATTGGCTGTGGCAATCAGAGCTAAGAAATGTGGACCTATTGCATCCTTTCCTATCCTGAAATGGACATCCGTATATCACCGCACTTGAAGACCTAGAGCTACATTTTATTATCCTAGAATCTGAGAGGTCTCAAGGGGTAATTATGTATAAAATGACTAAAACATCTTGCCTCAGGTGCAGAGTTCTGGAAAGCCATGTCTTCTCTAAGGGTCGTGAGAGTGAGATGAAAAAGCCTGACTGCATCGTTTCGTATTGTTCCCTCCAGTGCCTTTGCTAGTAATTTATCAAATCTGTATTTATCTTAGCATTTATATATGGCTCCCATTGCACCACTTTGCAATATTCAATTCTTTTATTCTCACAAGGGCCCTATCTGGTATATTCTGCATCACATCTCATGCAGTCTTGAGGAGAAGGATCATAGCAACAGAAAATGACAGGAATGCAGTCCCTTCACTTATTTGCTACCTCAATCTCTAAACTGTGGTTTGATGCTTACTAGATAGGGCTTCACTCTCTCACGTGGCAAATATGGAAACTGAGTTTGTTTAGAAATATGAAGGCTTGGAGTTGTTCTCTATTTTCTCCAAAATAATGAGGACTTTTCAGGAACTAGAGAATTTACACATCGTGTCACTGCAATTATTTGGTCAAGGTCTATAACTTTTATTATTCAGGAAAGTTGACCACAAAATGCACATGTGCTTTTTGTGCTGTGGTATAATTTTCTTTTCTTAAGGCACTTACTGAAGTAAGACCTGCATGTTAAAACCCAATTTTGTGTTTTAATTCTTTTACTTTCTCAATAAAAATCTTAAAAAGCAGCCCCCCAAATTTCACATGAAACAAAGAAGCAAAAAACAATAAATAAATAAATAATACACCCCCCAAACCTTTTTGTTTCTTCTTGTATTGGGAAGGATTTCTAAATGTTTTAATCCTTGCTCTGACCAAATATTACTAACCTCATGCACTGAAATACCATCTTCAGTGGTCATGTGTGGAGCTAGCAGAGATCTCTTCTCCAACCCAACTCTTCTCTGGGACAAGAGATTTTGAATCTCTGTGATTCCTGAAGTATTGGGTAATCCCAGAGAAAAGCTGTTTGGGTTGGGTACAGAACCAAGAGCGAATTGTTGGCAAGGCAGTGTCTGCCTATTTTCTTTATAATTCTCCCAAGGAGGGAAGCAAAGCATATGCTGTTAAATATTTATGTTCATCCTGACTTCATAGAATCGTGGATGGATGCAGGCAAGTGACACATGGGAAAACAGGACTCGAGAACTCTACTGCTTCAGGAGAGCTTAAGTGGTAAAAGCACTATCCAAGAACAATGAAGGATATATTTGTATGGAAAATATATTTCTGGTGGGCCTAGACTCAATTATTAACCTTAGAATGCCCCAGGTTTTTATTAGCAAAGCACACTACCTTCAGTCACAGCACTTACAGGTAATGTCAGATCCTGCTGTCAGAAACCACCTGTGCTGACTTGAGTGGTTTATTGGTCACTAGCACAAGCTATCAGGCAAAGTACAGTGGACTAACAAAACAGATTTTGAGAAAGTCTGCTAGAACTCTTTCAAAAAGTTAGAAAGTTACCTACAGATATGGAAAAGGAGGTGCAAGCTCTGGCACTTTCATGTCTAACCCTCAAACAGCCATTTTCTCCCTATCGATTTGACAGTAATTCAAGTTTTGAATAATACATTGGAAAGGCTGTGATCCTGAGGACTTGTTACAGACGTTTTCTCAACAGTCCTAATCCAGGCTGGAGGCTGGAGGCTTTGGCTACAGGCTAATTGTTGATTCTTGTTTACCCTCTGGGCACTTTTCACAGTTCTGGCAGAAAAAACCAGCCTCGAAGTGTTTGTAAAATATGGAATACATTTGCATCGTAGCAAATGAGAAACGAGTCCCAAAGTCTTAATGCTAACTTTGGTATGAATGTAAATTTAATAGACCTGCAATTTTTCCTTAACAGCCCCCATACCTTCTCTTTGTGATTCACAAGAGAAAAGAACCCTTCAATAAAAATTAATTTAACCTTAAAACCATGCAAAGAAGTATTATCATCCTGTGCAAGAAAAAGCATACATTCAGTGTTATTTTTTGTTTATTTTTATTTTACTTTTCACACATAACAATATAAACCTTCACATCACTCCTGTTATTAGCATGTGGAAATGTTCAACTGCAGAACTTGCCCCAGTGACGAGGTTCTCTGACTTGCTCTCAACCACAGATGTTAATGCCCAGGCTGCCAAGAGGTATTGTTCTTTCATTTATGAATGCACATTTATGAATTTCTGGGGATACTGAACTTCTTCTAACTACGTATTTTGAGATAAGAACAAGTGCTGATGAGGCTTAAATCATCCCCTTTGCAGACTTTATATTAAGGGGTTTGCAA